>QXTE01000063.1:7021681-7068383 GCA_003942145.1 Platysternon megacephalum
CACTGGGCAAACAGGAAATGAAATTCAAAAGTTCGCGGGCCTTTTCCTGTCTACCTGGCAAGTGCATCCGAGTTGAGAGCGCTGTCCAGAGCGGTCACAATGAAGCACTCCTGGATAGCTCCCGGAGGCCAATACCGTCGAATTGCATCCACACTACCCCAAATTCGACCCGGCAAGGTCGATTTCAGCGCTAATCCCTTAGTCGGAGGTGGAGTAAAGAAATCAATGTAAAGAGCCCTTTAAGTAAAAAAAAAGGGCTTCGTGGTGTGGATGGGTCCAGGCTTAAATCGAGGTAACTATGCTAAATTCGACCTAAAATCATAGTGTAGACCAGGCCTTTGTCCCATGAAATTTTGTTCAGGTTTTGCTGAGATATAAACTGCCACATCCCTTCTCATGTGCCAAAATTTCATGAGAAATGCAACTTGCAAAAATACCTAAACACAAACATTCTAAGGCCAGGACCACACTGCCACCTGAGCATCATCAGCACTCACTGCAATGGGAGTGCCTGGGAAATCCTGAGAGAGAGAACCAGACTGGGCTCGCCTGGACCCAGCACATGGCAATAGAAGTCTAGCCACATTCTGGGCTCACAGCCACATTCTGATGCCAGCTAATGTAGTTAGTCCCATAGCTTATGTGGCAAAGGTCTGTGCTGAAAGCTCAAGGTTCAAAACCTACCAATGATTCATGATAGGGGTTCAAAACCTACTGATGATTCAGGCTTGTTACAGTTACACAGCACAAAATCTAGGAAATCACTTTTAAAAACCTACATTAAAAGAACATTATTTAGGTGGCAAAGTCAACACTCAAAAATTAGAAAATATCAGTTTTAAGGTTGCTTGTGAAAACTTAATTCAGCCCCCTTGACACATATGCGTTATGATACAGTCATGATTACATATTATTGTTCCACAGGATCCCTGACTTTTGACAGCTTACCTTTTCAACCTAAATTATGTTCTTTTAACCTTGTATATGTATGTGTGTGTATGTGTGTATATATTTTCTATATATAAATATAAAATAAAATCTTCAATAGATGAAGGCTGGGGGAAGGGATGCAACAAGCAGAGTAGTGAAATTAAGTGTATGTTCTCTTTTTGTTGCACTATTTCTGTCTAATATATTTTGTTATGAGAGATTTTTTGCAGCCATACATTTTGTTGTTGTTCACATTTCTTTAAAGGGAGGTCTAGTGGCTGAACGTCTGGGGAAGAAGTGAGCTTTAATGAGGGACTTTGAGCAGGAGAGAGTGAAAGAATGATTTCAAATCCTTAAATAAGACCCAACATGGTAATACTGGGGGGAAAGGGAAGGAAATCATTTATTGTGGTATTTGTAGCTGTCCCAGAATAGCCTAAGTGAGGAAGAAGGGAAATAAAAACTAAGGCTATGTCTATACTGCAAGCTAAGGTGATGACCCCCAGCTTGCATACGCATACTCATGCAAGCTCGACGAGAGCTAGAATGGTTACCCATAGTAGTATAGCTGTGGTAGCAGGAGGAGCATCTGCAGCAGTTGCAAGGCTTAGGTGTGCCCAGTGCTTATCCATGGGGTTCATGACGGTTTGTACTCAGCACAGCTAAGCCATGCTGCTGCGGCTGCTGCGGCTGCCCCTACTACCATGACAACATTACTATTTATACGTGTGCCAACTCTCATTGAGCTAGTGTGAATATGTGTATGTAAGCTGGGAATCATGCCCCTAGCTTGTAGTGTAGATGTATGTCATTTCCTGAAAAGGCTGGTTGTGGGAATGGAGTCTAGCAGCCTCCCTGTAAAGGGATGTAGAGAGGGAAAGGGGGTGCCTGTCACCCCATGAAAAGGAAAAGTGGGGACAGGCCTTTGTGCCATCCCCTTTAGAGGGCCTGCAAGGAAGGCACTAACCAGGCAGGACTGCGTGGAGCTCTCCCATCAGATCGTCCCTTGAAAATGCCAAAGTGGGAAGTTTGTCTTCCAGGCCAAATGTACAGCTAGCATATAATTGGGCCTCACCCACAAAAAGACAATATCAGTTAAAGGGGATGAGGTATCCATTTAAGGACAAGAACTGAGTGATGGTTCCTAGGCACCCCTCTAAAGATTCTGGAAAGCTTGAGAGAAGCATTCCAACTTTCAGATGTTTAACTGCACCAAACCATAACTTGAATGTTTGGAAGTTGACCCAACACTGGTTTCCTTCTGCACAATAATATACTCATATTATGACCGCAAAAATAAATTAACACTATATTTTGATCTATTTTTTTACCTTATTTCCCTTCTCCCTCACTAAGATTATTCTGGAGATAGCTTCAAATACCCTAAGAACTGGCTCAGAACAAGACAAAAAATGGCGAAAGATCTGTGTTAATATTTTTAAGTAGAAAATACATCTATATTGTTAATGATCTGGAAAGATAGAACTCTGGTTTTCAAATTCCTCTAGTATATGTACTGAGCACTGATAAAAGGCAGGAAGGAAACTGTAACTATTTGTTTGCACCAAGAAGAGTCTTTGTTTAGATCTGGACAGCTTTCCTCAGTTTATCAGAGTATAACAGCAATATATAAAAATGTAACCACTCCTCCAGTAGACTTGGAATCACCAGGTGGTAAAACTCACATACAAAACAGAGATGAAGAGAGGACCAGCAAATTTGGGAGACCCTCAACATTATTTTAATTTAACTTTTGACTTTAAAGGTCCTTTACTTGCACATTAGAAGTAACATTCGGAGGCCAGAACAGTTCAATCTTAGTGGAAGCCTTTGCAAAGTTCTAATATGCTGTGGTTCTTTCCTTTCCTTTTAGATATAGATTTTAAGAAAATCATGGAAAGCGCTGGACCAAACACAAAAGAAAATTAACCCTATTTATTTCTCGAACACCTATAGCTAAGTATAAAACATGGTAACTTTGCCACAGTGCTTCACCAGAGTGCCTCAGTACTGACCTAAAGTGATCACTTCGATAGGTGAAAGGGGTAATTCAGTCTTTATGCCTTTTTATGTTTCAGTCCCTTTGCTGAGGATGTCTACTAGCAAATCAATTTTCTGATGTGGACAATTATACTAAACATTAGTTTCTCATAAAAAAATTGAGCATTTGGTAATTATTGATCTGGGGTGAATCTAACCAATAATCTGAAAGTCAAAGGATCTCATTACCAATACTTGAGCCAGCCAGATCCCCAAAACTAGAGGAAAAGGGAGAGTGTGTCTAAGGTAGTCAGGAACAAAACCACATTAATTTGCACCCAGAAATGAAATGGAAGGCAGTACAGTCCCTGGAGAAAAGCTGAGCTTCCTGGCTCACAAATGATTACCAGCTTTAAGAATTCTGCCGTTGGAATTTAGCTAATGCATGATGTGAACGGCAGAATAGAATTCATCTCACTCTCCATAGCTGATTGGCTCTGCAGTACTAACAGGACAAAAAAAGTTGTAAAAACTTATTTTTGTGAAAGCACAGACAACATGAGGAACTATTTAATAACAGATGTCTGGGCAAAAATCACATTGGGAAAGAAAGCTACTAGAGCCTCCCCTGGGATAGTGCTTGGGGTGTGCTACAGACCACCGGAATCCGATTTGGATATGGATAGAGACCTCTTTAATGTTTTTAATGAAGTAAACACTAATGGGAAGTGTGTGAACATGGGAGACTTTAACTTCCCAGATATAGACTGGAGGACAAGTGCTAGTAATAATAATAGGGCTCAGATTTTCCTGGATGTGATAGCTGATGGATTCCTTCACCAAGTAGTTGAAGAACCAACAAGAGGGGATGCCATTTTAGATTTGGTTTTGGTGAGTAGTGAGGACCTCATAGAAGAAATGGTTGTAGGGGACAACCTTGGTTTGAGTGATCATGAGCTAATTCAGTTCAAACTAGATGGAAAGATAAACAAAAATAGATCTGGGACTAGGGTTTTTGATTTCAAAAGAGCTAACTTTAAAGAATTAAGGAAATTAGTTAGGGAAGCGGATTGGACTGAAGAACTTGTGGATCTAAAGGTGGAGGAGGCCTGTAATTACTTCAGGTCAAAGAAGCCTGCATCCCAAGAAAGGGGAAAAAATTCATAGGCCGGAGTTGTAGACCAAGCTGGATGAGCAAGCATCTCAGAGAGGTGATTAAGAAAAAGCAGAAACCCTACAAGGATTGGAAGATGGGAGGGATTAGCAAGGAAAGCTACCTTATTGAGGTCAGAACATGTAGGGATAAAGTGGAAAGACCAAAAGCCATGCAGAGCTGGATCTTGCAAAGGGAATTAAAACCAATAGTAAAAGGTTCTATAGCCATAAAAATAAGAAGAAAACAAAGAAAGAAGAAGTGGGACCGCTAAACACTGAGGATGGAGTGGAGGTTAAGGATAATCTAGGCATGGCCCAATATCTAAACAAATACTTTGCCTCAGTCTTTAATGAGGCTAATGAGGAGCTTAGGGATAATGGCAGGATGACAAATGGGAATGAGGATATGGAGGTAGATATTACCACATCCAAGGTAGAAGCAAAACTCGAACATCTTCATGGGACTAAATCGGGGGGCCCAGATAATCTTCATCCAAGAATATTAAAGGAACTGGCAAATGAAATTGCAAGCCCATTAGCAAGAATTTTTAATGAATCAGTAAACTCAGGGGTTGTACCATATGACTGGAGAATTGCTAAAATAGTTCCTATTTTTAAGAAAGGGGGAAAAAGGGATCCAGGTAACTACAGGCCTGTTAGTTTGACCATCTGTAGTATGCAAGGTCTTGGAAAAAATTTTGAAGGAGAAAGTAGTTAAGGACATTGAGGTCAATGGTAATTGGGACAAAATACATCATGGTTTTACAAAAGGTAGATCGTGCCAAACCAACCTGATCTCCTTCTTTGAGAAGGTAACAGATTTTTTAGACAAAGGAAACGCAGTGGATCTAATTTACCTCAATTTCAGTAAGGCATTTGATACGGTTCCACATGGGGAATTGTTAACTAAATTGGAAAAGATGGGGATCAATATGAAAATTGAAAGGTGGATAAGGAACTGGTTAAAGGGGAGACTACAACCGATCATTCTGAAAGGTGAACTGTCAGGCTGGAAGGAGGTTACTAATGGAGTTCCTCAGGGATCGGTTTTGGGACCAATCTTGTTTAATCTTTTTATTACTGACATTGGCGCACAAAGTAGGAATGTGCTAATAAAGTTTGCAGATGACACAAAGTTGGGAGGTATTGCTAATACAGAGAAGGACCGGGACATCATACAGGAAGATCTGGATGACCTTGTAAACCAGAGTAATAGTAATAGGATGAAATGTAATAGTGAAAAGTGCAAGGTCATGCATTTAGGGATTAATAACAAGAATTTTTGTGTTAAATTGGGGACGAATCAGTTGGAAGTAACAGAGGAGAAGAAGGACCTTGGAGTATTGGTTGATCACAGGATGACTGAGCTGCCAATGTGATATGGCTGTTAAAAAAGCTAATGCGGTCTTGAGATTCATCAGGCGAGGTATTTCCAGTAAAGATAAGGAGGTGTTAGTACCGATATACAAGGCACTGGTGAGTCCTCATCTAGAATATTGTGTGCAGTTCTGGTCTCCCATGTTTACGAAGGATGTTTTCAAACTGGAACAGGTACAGAGAAGGGCTACTAGGATGATCCGAGGAATGAAAACCTGTCTTATGAAAGGAGACTCAAAGAGCTTGGCTTGTTTAGCCTAACCAAAGGAAGGCTATGATTATGAAAGATATGATTGCGCTTTATAAATATATCATAGGGATAAATATCAGGGAGGGAGAGGAATTATTTAAGCTCAGTACCAATGTGGACACAAGAACAAATGGATATAAACTGGACATTAGGAAGTTTAGACTTGAAATTAGACAAAGGTTTGTAACCATTAGAGGAGTGAAGTTCTGGAACAGCCTTTCAAGGGGAGTAGTGGGGTCAAAAGACATATCTGGCTTCAAGACTAAGCTTGATAAGTTTATGGAGGGGATGGTACGATGGGATAGCCTAATTTTGGCAATTAATTGATCTTTGATTATTATCAGGTAAATATGCCCAATGGTCTGTGATGGGATGTTNGCTCCCACTGGCCGCGGTTGGCTGCTCCAGGCCAATGGCAGCTGCTGGAAGCGGCAGCCAGTACGTCCCTCGGCCAGGGAAAATTCCTTCCTGACCCCAAATATGGCGATCAGCTAAACCCTGAGCATGTGGGCAAGACTCACCAGCTAGCACCCAGGAAAGAATTCTCTGTAGTAACTCAGATCCCACCCCATCTAACATCCCATCACAGACCATTGGGCATATTTACCTGATAATAATCAAAGATCAATTAATTGCCAAAATTAGGCTATCCCATCGTACCATCCCCTCCATAAACTTATCAAGCTTAGTCTTGAAGCCAGATATGTCTTTTGACCCCACTACTCCCCTTGAAAGGCTGTTCCAGAACTTCACTCCTCTAATGGTTACAAACCTTTGTCTAATTTCAAGTCTAAACTTCCTAATGTCCAGTTTATATCCATTTGTTCTTGTGTCCACATTGGTACTGAGCTTAAATAATTCCTCTCCCTCCCTGATATTTATCCCTATGATATATTTATAAAGCGCAATCATATCTTTCATAATCATAGCCTTCCTTTGGTTAGGCTAAACAAGCCAAGCTCTTTGAGTCTCCTTTCATAAGACAGGTTTTCATTCCTCGGATCATCCTAGTAGCTCTTCTCTGTACCTGTTCCAGTGGGAGCCGCGATTGGCCGGACCTGCGGATGGGGCAGGTAAACAAACCGGCCCGGCCCACCAGGGGCTTTCCCTACACAAGCAGCGGCCCCAGTTTGAGAAACACTGCACTTGAGGGTGGTCCAGAACTGGCTGGTCACATGAAGCTATCTAACCTCCTTGTTTCCTGATGCTAATTTGAATTAAAAGATAGCATGAATATATTAGATTCTTTTGTAATATTTTCCCATGGAAGCAGCTGCTGTGATTGCTACTGAGTTATGTGATTGTGAATGGGATGGGAATAAATCTGTATTTTAGGTCAGATTGAATGAACTAATGAACTGGCCTTAAAATCTATGAATCCATGTATCATGAATGGACAAATTTCTGCAAGACAATGGGTGTGGTCCAGCATGTGGAAAAAAAGTTTGAGAGCCCTGATTTAAATAGTTTACCTGTTTATCTAATCTATCTAACTGATGGTAACAACTTTTGATCACTAAGGACTTGTACACTTTGATAAGTTTATGGTGCAAATTGCACGTCATTGATAACAGGTTCTTTACTCGGCAGCCACATAACGTTATTATTGATGAAACTGATGAATCACACAACTAGAAACATGTAGACTTTACTTAAAATACAAATAATCCAAGCATAAGCATAATTATACAAAAACAGATATGTATAACAAAACACCCCCTATCAGGTTTACAGATTTAGGCTGGTATAAGATAAAGCAATCCCCCAGTGTTCAAATACTTATAATCTTGTGCACATTTACAACCTTGTAAAGGCTGATAACAGAGAAGATAGAAGAAAAAGTAAGTAGAAAGCACCAAGGAGAGGGTTTGTTCATACTCAGACTACTGTCATTTGGTCATCCCTGGTGTCCCAACTAGGGGTTGACCTGACCATCTTTTTATACCATATAAACCCATGTTTGTCATTCCAGGGGACCATAATTAAAGGTTCTGAGTGTTACATTTCAGAATGGTTTCAATATGTAAATGCGGTTTTGCTTCCTGGTTACATGTACCAAAAATCCATTATTTCAAGCTTAAACTCCCCTTTTGTGATTTACTACTTCATCACAAGATGTGTATTGCTAAATCTGGGTCAGGCACTTTTGCCTTTCTGCTAACTCAGCAGGCCATATGCTAGGTGGTTAAACCCCATATTTATTGCACCACCTATTTAAAATTGCTTTACCTCTATTCCCCCTACTTGCATTTTTACATCTTTAATCCCATAGATTACCACTTTCAAAAGCATTTTAGCTTGCCTTAGAATATGATAATATGATATATAGTTTCATTCTGTATAACAACCTACCCTAAAATGAGATGGGGGTGGGGTGGGGGGGGGGGTCACAAGTCAACAGATGTCTTTACTAGAAAACTAGGTTGTGTTAAAACATGACTCTGAGGAGTCATGTTAACTGAAGCCATGTTAAATGTGTCTTTGTAGTCAGTGTTGCTAATTTATTTAACATATCACTTGATCACTGTTAACTCTGTTGGAAATATCAATTTAGCTGGAGATTTTTAAAGGTGACTAAGGGATTTAGCCATACAGTGTTTAATGGGGTTTTTGGAAAATCTCTTCCTTAGGCTGGATTTAATCCATCACCATAGAGGTGAACAGGTTTATGACTTTATTTTTTACTAATCTGCTGAGCTAATCCGGCTCTATTATGAAATCAGTATGCTTAGTCCTCAAAAAAATAAGTTAATGGTCTAAAGTTTTAAACTGAAGAATGGGACTACAGTTTGAACATCTATCTACCTGTCAATATGTAAATACATACCTTCAAATATTGATGTGACATTTTACTTACATATAGAATAGTCTACACTGTATCATATTAAATATTAACTAAGAGTTTCCTTTTCATAAAATATTGATGATCTTACATTGCTGGGCATAACTTCTCTAACCTAACTTATTCTCTTCATATCCAGCACAGAAATCCAAGATAATTCCCAAATATTCTGTGGGGGAAAGCTTTGGAGTATACTGAGCACATGCTCCTTTTTCTGTCTCTCTTTTGTCATCTTGGGTCACTTTTTGGATGAGGATGGGGGGAGGGAATACTTAAGTGTTGTGTTGGCAGAGATTTACTTACTTATGAGAGGACAAAACATTGGGGAAAAATAAACAAAATACCACATTAAGTAGGCATAAGAGAGAAAGAAATAATATCCATAACATGTTTCTGTTTTGGAAAGACTTGATTTACTTGTGATTTTTTCCACTGCAATATCCAAGACAGATCCTTGAACATCTGAACACTGTATACAATGATTTATTTATTTTTGCACCCGGAGCCTAGAATGTTGGATTATATACTGTAAATAAATATGTTAAAATGTTGCCAGTTTGCAGTATTTAGCTCTAGTGCCCCATAGAGCCTACAAGAGGTGGAGTCGACTTTTTTCTTTCTGCCATTAAATGGTGGAGGGTGGACAACAATTTTAGTTTCAGCCCAGGAAAACAGAAAGAGTTCATCCATTATTGTGTCTTGAAACTTATCCTTCTCTATTCTCTTCTTATTTGTCTTTTGCCCCCAGTCTGGAAGCAGACTTTTCTCACAGTGATTTTCTTCTAACCTTCTCCTTACATTTTTTCCTGTTCTGTTTGCTTCTGAGCCTGCAAAACAAACAAACAAAAACTCAACAAACAGGAAAAAATACCAACAATTTTTGACCTATAAATGAAAGTTTCTGTATCTTATATACTGGTCAGTATATATATGATGGCTGTTTTGTGGCCTGTGTGGAATAAGCAAGTGATCTGAGTACTGTCTTTAACTGATTGATATCCACATCACAAAACCCACTGTATCAACTGATACTATCTGACAACCAACTTGTCTTTCTGAGAGAGGTCAAGGTTTAAGAGGCTTTGGAGACTGTCCAGTAATTCAACTCATCATAGTATCTGACAACATTACATGTTTTAGCCAGGATTCAGGGAAGTTTTTCTGCTAAGTCCTTTCCTGTTTTCCTTTGTTTTGTAATAGAGGGTAGCTGAAAGAAATTGGGTTTGCATTTTGATCAGAAGGTGGAGAGATTCTGGGGGGTTGTTATCCTGTGGGAATTGGTTCTATATTAGCAGGGCTGCTGCTATGAATGCCTTTGTCTCATGAGTCTCACTCTTGAGATTGACAGTTCTGTTGCTCCACTATTCCTGCAAGTATAGCTTTTAGAGGAGATTATCCTGAGAACTGAGGTTCCATGGAGGATTTTGAGTATAAGGACTGAAACTTTGAATGTTATTGTGTAGTCAGTGGAAAATAACTCAGGGCAGGATCACTTGGAGTTGTCCTCTTGAGGAGTCTGTGTTGCTGAGTAAGTGTTCATTTGCATTGTGAAGCAATTGAAGTTATGTTTTCAAGACTGAGGTTTTATTCCCAGCTGCCATGCATTGCTGTGATCAAGTCTGGATGTCACAAATGCATGGATCAGACTGGCAGAGTTGAAGTCTGGTAGGATGGGATACAGACCCCTGACTGGCAGGTGGAAGATGCCATCCGGTAGTACAAGAGGAGTTCAAAAGGATTCCTAGGTGGTGGAACATCATGATAATCTTTGGGTTGACACAGCACAGAGTGAGGAAATTTACATGAGCAGTGCCAGTGTTATAGTCACTATTGTTCTTTTATTGTTGTTTGTATATCACCTTATGTGTGCCAGGTGTTTTATGAACAAGTGCAAATATAGTTCATGTCGCAGAGTGTACTACTTAAACTCAGTGATAACCTAGCTAGTGGTGGGAGAATGACAGAGAAGAGTTTAAAAAAAATCTCGTGGTTGCTTTGCATAGTTAAAAATCTATCATCTTGAAGGTTTCATTCATTTTGTCCTTCACTTTATATACGTTACTGGCAGCACAGGTTGTAACACCTACAGGTAAGGTTGTCTGACAATTTCCATTATAATGCCCTATTTTCATTTACTTATCACTTCGCCAAACTTAAAACATTTGAACTGAAATTTTCCATGCTGGGTATCTGCCTCAGGAAGATTTTTTTTTTTTCCATGGAGGAGGGGGAATTTCAGCTTTAATGATTCACCAGTTTCTTAGAATGAGGTAAGGGTAAAATACACTGTTTTCATAGAATCATAGAAGATTAGGGTTGGAAGAGACTTCAGGAGGTCATCTAGTCCAACCCACTGCTCAAAGCAGAACCAACCCCAACTAAATCATCCCAGCCAGGGCTTTGTCAAGCCAGGCCTTAAAAACCCACAAGGATGGAGATTCCACCACCTCCCTAAGTAACCCATTCCAGTGCTTCACCACCCTAAACGTGAAATAGTTTTTCCTAATATCCAACCTAGATCTCCCTCACTGCAACTTGAGGCCATCGCTCCTTGTTCTTCCTTTGCCACCACTGAGAACAGCCAAGCTCCATCCTCTTTGGAACCCCCCTTCAGGTAGTTGAAGGGTGCTATCAAATCCCCCCTTACTCTTCTCTTCTGCAGACTAAATAAGCCCAGTTCCTTCAGCCTCTCCTCATAAGTCATGTGCCCCAGCCCCTAATAATTTTTGTTGCCCTCCGCTGTACTCTCTCCAATTTGTCCACATCCTTTCTGTAGTGCGGGGGCCAAAACTGGACACAATACTCCAGATGTGGCCACATTAGTGCCGAATAGAGGAAAATAATCACTTCCCTCGATCTGCTGGCAATGCTCCTATTAATGCAGCCCAATATGCTGTTAGCCTTCTTGGCAACAAGGGCACACTGTTGACTCATATCCAGCTTCTCATCCACTGTAATCCCCAGGTCCATTTCTGCAGAACTGCTGCTTAGCCAGTCGGTCCCCAGCCTGTAGCAGTGCATGGGATTCTTCCATCCTAAGTGCAGGACTCTGCACTTGTCCTTGTTGAACCTCATCAGATTTCTTTTGTCCCAATCCTCCAATTTGTCTAGGTCACTCTGGACCCTATCCCTACCCTCCAGCATATCTACCTCTCCCCCAGCTTAGTGTCATCCACAAACTTGCTGAGGGTGCAATCCATCCCATCTTCCAGATCATCTAATGAAGATGTTGAACAAAACCGGCCCCAGGACAGACCCCTGGGGCACTCCGCTTGATACTGGCTGCCCAATAGACATTGAGCTGTTGATCACTACCTGCTGAGCCCGATAATCTAGCCAGATTTCTATCCACTTTATAGTCCATTCATCCAATCCATGTTTTTAACTTGCTGGCAAGAATACTGTGGGCGACTGTATCAAAAGCTTTGCTAAAGTCAAGATATATCATATCCACCACTTTCTCCATTTCCACAGAGCTAGTTATCTCGTCATAGAAGGCAATCAGGTTGGTCAGGCATGACTTGTCCTTGGTGAATCCATGTTGACTGTTCCTGATTACCTACCTCTCCTGNTTCCAGATCATCTAATGAAGATGTTGAACAAAACCGGCCCCAGGACAGACCCCTGGGGCACTCCGCTTGATACTGGCTGCCCAATAGACATTGAGCTGTTGATCACTACCTGCTGAGCCCGATAATCTAGCCAGATTTCTATCCACTTTATAGTCCATTCATCCAATCCATGTTTTTAACTTGCTGGCAAGAATACTGTGGGCGACTGTATCAAAAGCTTTGCTAAAGTCAAGATATATCATATCCACCACTTTCTCCATTTCCACAGAGCTAGTTATCTCGTCATAGAAGGCAATCAGGTTGGTCAGGCATGACTTGTCCTTGGTGAATCCATGTTGACTGTTCCTGATTACCTACCTCTCCTGCAAGTGCTTCAAAATGGATTCCTTGAGGACCTGCTCCATGATTTTTCCAGAAACTGAGGTGAGGCTGACGAGTCTGTAGTTCCCTGGATTCTCCTTCTTCCTTTTTTAAAAGATGGACACTATATTTGCCTTTTTCCAATTGTTCAGGACCATCTCTGATCGCCACGAGTTTTCAAAGATAATGGCCAATGGCTCTGCAATCACATCAGCCAACTCCCTCAGCACCCTCGGATGCATTAGATCCGGCCCCATGGACTTGTGCATGTCCAGCTTTCCTAAATAGTCCTTAACCTGTTCTTTCTCTGATGAGGGCTCCTCATCTCCTCCCCATACTGTGCTGCCCAGTGCAGCAGTCTGGGAGCTGACCTTGTCTGTGAAGACCGAGGCAAAAAAGCATTGAGTACTTCAGCTTTTTCCACATCATCTGTCACTAGGATGCCTCCCCCATTCAGTAAGTGCTGCACACCTTCCCTGACCTTCTTCTTGTTGCTAACATACCTGAAGGAACCCTTCTTGTTATCCTTGACATCCCTTGCTAGCTGCAACTCCAGTTGTGCTTTGGACTTCCTGATTACACCCCTGCACGCTTGAGCAATATTTTTATACTCCTCCCTAGTCATCTGTCCAAGTTTCCACTACTTGTAAGCTTCCTTTTTGTGTTTAAGCTCACAGAAGATTTCTTTGTTAAGCCAAGCTGGTCGCCTCCCAGATTTGCTATTCTTTCTGCACATCAGGATGGTTTGTTCCTGCACCCTCAATAAGGCTTCTTTAAAATACAGCCAGCTCTCTTGGACTCCTTTCCCCCTCATATTAGCCTCCCAGGGGATCCTGCCCATCAGTTCCCTGAGGGAGTCAAAGCCTCCTTTTCTGAAGTCCAGGGTCTGTATTCTGCTACTCTCCTTGGTCATTGCTGCCCAGGTTCCCACCCATTTCTACTTCCCCTACCAATTCTTCCCTGTTTGCGAGCAGCAGGTCAAGAGGAGCACAGCCTCTAGTTGGTTCCTCCAGCACTTGCACCAGGAAGTTGTCCCCAACACTCTCCAAAAACGTTGTCAATGGTGTTTAGTTTTCTCCTTCAGTCTTTTCATTGAAAAGCTCTAGTGCCCTCATGGTTTGCAGCAGGGACTGGAAATTAGGTAGAGGGGTAACTCTGATATCAGGGAAGTACCCTTTGCTCTTCCTATGAAAATCTGCCAGATGGGCCCAGTTATAAGCCTTTGAAAAAAAATATATTTGCAAATGATCAGTAGAGACATGTTAGAGTTTGGCTGCTAAATTTTCCAAGGATTCTGTCTGTACCAGGAATGCTCCAACCCAGGGATGCAGAGGCTGAGCATGACTTTCCCTGAATTTTCACTTCCTAGCAGCCTGGGACAGCTGTGGTGCCAGACACTGAGAGTGGTAAGCCTGTCTGTTCTGTGCTGCCAGTGCTCTGCATGCTGGCACACAAGCCAAAAAAGAGGATGAGGAAGCAACCGGACTGGAATGCAGAGGGATGAGGTATGGTGGGAGTGGAGAATGCTGTGTGTGGGAAACAAGAGAGGCTCTTTGGTTGTAGGAGTCTGGGGGTAGGAGCAGAATCCAGGATGTGTGGATGGGACAGGACTGGAGGGAGTGGGAGAGGGGCAGGAATCATGAAGGTAGGAAGGATAAAAGCAGGCGGGGCACAGGTGCAGGAGCCAGGGAGGGGGAATGGTCAGGAGCTGAGAGGGATTGCAGGAGGGTGAGGGACAAAGGCAAGAGCTTAATAGGAGCTTCAGCAGTGATGGTTCTGTGTGACTGATGTCATGAAGCTGAGAAGTTGTCAAGGTTCTTATCACTGATATCTGGTTGCTAGCCATGGCTGAATCTACAACCCATTCTTATGGGGTACAGGAATACTTTATAGGCCTTTTCTGGAAGGGAGAGTAGGTAGGAAAGTAGGCTGCCTGGTGGCTGAATTGACTGTGAGGTAAGCATTGGTGATGTTGAAATGCCAGCAGTGATTCTGGAAGACCCAGCCTACCCCGGTTCATGCAGCTTTACACTGGCCACCGCAACAGTACCAAGGAAAGAGGCAGCCAACAGCTCAGTAGGTACAGAATGACAGTTGAATGCACGTTTGGTAGGTTGAGGGGGTGCTGGCAGTGTTTCCTCACCAGTTGGGATGTCACTTAAAAAAAACGGTTGTAGCTCCCTTTTGTATCCTGCATAATATCTGTGAGGCAAAGGAGGAAAAGCTGCTGCCAGAGCAGAGGTGGATTGGCTGTCTGCTGACATTGAACAGCCAGACACAAGGGCTATTAGAAGAGCCCAATGTGGAGCTATGTGCTTGAAGGAGGCTTTGAAAGAGCATTTTAACAGTCAGCTATAGCACTGTTCTCTACTGCTTTCATGGATTTGTGGCTATCTTGTGTAATCTACATTATTTATAAGTGAGTCTTTGCATGCTGGTACCCATTCCATTGGGCCTGGAGCTTTGGTTGCTGCTGTAAATTGTGGTGTTCTTGCTGTACATTTCTGAGTATGGCTAGGAGTTCTTCTGAAGCCATGATTTTTGTGGTGCCTGGTGTGCATTTACAAGTACTGTTTGTTTTCTTGAGTACCACTATACATTGTCCATTATTTGTTGTGAAGTAATAAAGATAACTTGAATCTCCAAAAATAGAACTTTCTTGAGTGTGTGTGGTGGTGGGGCGGGGGAGGGAAGAGAACCTGCAGAAAATCAATGTGAAAAAGACAAAAAATGTTATACACAATTTTAACATAATTTAAAGGAGTGAACATTTAAATTTTAAAAGGAAATAAACATTTATGCCTATTTGTGTAAACACATGTAGTCAGTTGTGGCTACATACACACCATTTATGGTTCTCATGGGTCAATGTAGGTGAAGCCGTGATTTTTCTTGATGTCCCCCAGTGTGGAGTGGTGGGAGCAAGGATGCAGGCTGCAGTATCAGGATATGGTATGTTGGGTTGTGTACGGAACAGTGACTGTGAATTTCTCCGTGGACTGCAAAGGGACTCCAAGGATGGCAAAGGGTGGAGTTACCTGTAGATCCATCTGGGTCTGCAGCATTTGGATCTGCTGCCTGTAAAGACCCATTATGCATTTCCTGCTCCTTGTACTGCTGGGACCCCCAGGCCTTTTTCCTGTTCTGAATTTTTCCATGCTGCCTGTCACATTGGCCCTCCATATCCTTTGGTCATGGTCTGATGCATTGCAGGATTGCAGGATCTCACACAATATGTCCTCCCTAACCCTCTTCTTTCTCCTCCTCATCAGGGTCAGGTATTCTGCAGGTGTGGAGGGTGTACCCTGCAAGGCCACCATGCCAGAAGCTGCTGATAAAAACAGACAAATGCACCATTAGATTTAGAGTCAGAAGGGAAAGAAAAAAGGTAAGTTTCAAAGCTCCCTTCCCTTATTCCCATAAATACTTTTATTAAGAAATGCTTATTAACATTCAGCTTTGGGGTGCCTTGGCACAACACCTCTTTCTAGCTCAAGCCCTGGTGGACATACTTTTTCCCCCTTTCTTGTCCTTAAATAGTGTTATATGGAATCCTGTGGGTGAGAGTGAAAGGGTTATGAAACAAATAAAGGAGGTGTGAAGAGCATGTACATTTCAGTAACTGTGCAGTTGGCAGAGTAAAGAGGTGTGTGTAAACAAGCCATATTGGGGAATTAGTGAAATAGGGCAGAGTTAAGATTGCATGGGCACCCCTAACTTTGCATGTCCTTGTATTCAGACGTTTGAATTTTGCTCAACTCAATGTTCTGAAAGGGGATGACATGCCATCAAGCCATCTTAACTCTGAATTAACTTAGTTATTTGCCACTTCAACCCACCAGCCTAATATGTTTACCCCTTGCCTAGTTTCCTGGCCTTTCCTTACCTACCCTCAAAAATCCAAACAAAATGCAAATAACAAGACACTTTCCATGGGGCTTTGTATCTCAGTACATAATATTTTAAAACACTGTATTTTAGTTCACATTGTCTCTCCGCTACTTTTTTTTTTTTTTTTTGCTTGTTAATGCCACTGTTTGTTCTTATGCTTATTTTTGTTTGAGTGCAACTCTTAATTGGTATATTCACTGAGGTGCCTTGTCCCAAGGGTGCACTGTTGTGGAGGACAGTTCAATGAATCTCTAATCAACTGTCTTTTGAACAAAGAGCTTGGTATCTTTAACCTAGATTGGGAAATTTCTAAACAAGTATGTAATATTAAACAATGTGGGCTGGAGAATCAGACTGAAAGCTATCTGCAAAAAATAAAAGTACCAAAATCCAGTCTGTGGTGTTTTATATTTTCTGATGCTAGAATATTCCAGTATTTAATTAACTGTGCATTTCTGCAATTGTTTGTTCCATTGCCTTAAAGTAGCTGCATTTTCACACCAGTGTTGTGTCTGACCCCAGAGCAACGGGGTACGTTTTTGAGGGGGGAAATAAAAGAAAGAAGGGATGTGATCATTTTTCAGAAATAGAACCGCTTATGGAAGGATATTCAGTACTGGATATTCTCCAATTTTCTCCATTACTGTTTGTGGCAGTAAAAGTAGTGGAGTAGCTCAAAAATAATAGCAATATTCCCCATTGCTGAAACTGATCTGTTGTTTCTCGCTAAGACGGCAAAAAAACCTTACTAGTGTCTAAGTATCCACAAAGTTAATGCTTCTGAATAAAAGGATGTCATCAAAACCAAATCAACTCTCATTGAAAGTTCTTCGATGAAACCAACAACATTGTTGCAGCCATTGTTTGGTCTCTAGTGTCAATTTTCCTCTTTCTTTGTTGCTGCTTAGTTCCTGTGGGGTTTTTGGGGGTGTGTGTGTGTGTGTATATATATATATATATATGTGTATATATGTGTGTGTGTTTTTATATGTGTGTGTGTATATATATATATATATGTGTGTGTGTGTATATATATATATATATGTGTGTGTGTATATATATACATATATATATATATATACACACACACATATAAATATATATATATATATATATTCTGAACAGGAAGAGGGAAGCTGAGTTGCTGACCAGCTTATTTAAAGAGTAAATGTCATTTAAAAATTATTTGATGCTCAGCCTCTTTCTCATGCTTTCTCGAAGAACTCTATACCATCCTGCATCCCCTTTAAGTGGCACTCCATGGGGAAAAACAATCCTAGCTGAAAAGTACCCTTTGAAGAAGGCTCTCTCTTTATATTGGTGGAAATTTTATCCTGGTTCCTGAATTTGAGAGTTGAGCAAAATCCACACTATGAATTTGCTACCTACATAATCACAAAGAAAACAGTGTCCTGTTAAAGCAATCTAATGTTAAATTCAGCCACATTCTGTTGGAGTTATACAGGTTTGTTGTCCTTTAACTGTTTTTAATGTATTCTCTTCCCTAGCTCATATTTGTCCATAATTAACAAGTCTTTCATCTTTTTATTTATTTTAAATAGAGTTGGAAGTGGGGAAAACCCAAAAAGCATTTACACAACCTCAAAGGAAGCTGGAGATGAAGATGAAGTTATATTATTATATACTACTTACTTTTTGAACTACAATGTTTTCATGTTAAGCTGAAAATAAACATCTTGTAGGATAACAAGATTGAATATGCCAAGTTTTCTAGAAATACATTTCCATAGCAAGATATCCACTAAAAAGACTACATTGTATATAGGGCCGGCTCCAGGCACCAGCCGAGCAAGCTCATTCTTGGGGCGGCAGATTCTAAGGGGCGACATTCCCTCCAATCTTAGGGCGGCACGGCTACCCTATTTTCATTTATTTTTTATTTTTTTTGCTTTGCCTCTGGGTCTGGCCGCCCTGCGCCCAAGGGTTTTTTTTGTTTTTGCTTTGCCTTCGGGTCCAGGGGTCCAGCCACCCTGCGCCCTGTTTTTTGGGGGTTTTTTTTTTTGCTTGGGGTGGCAAAAAAGTCAGAGCCGGCCCTGATTGTATACCATGCTTATACACTAGTACTTTACCATGAATAGCTCCTTGACCAAATATAGCAGCTGGTTTGGGAGTGTAATCCTGCACACATCTAATATGCAAATATTTTTAAAGTGCATATAGTATTTGTATAAAACTCTGGTAGTATTAGTGAAATGACTTTTTCATTGTATGTACGTAGCTTCACTAACAAAGGATCTGATCCATTGCCCACTGGAGTCAATGGAAAGATTCCTGATTACTTCAATTGCTGTTGGATCAGACTCAAAGGCTCCAGACTTGTTAATAGGCATATAGGCTACTTTGTGCGTGTGAGCAATCCCATAGTGTATCCAAAGTAAAAGAAAATACAACAAGCATTGTTCTGTTGCTGCCTGAGGCCAGCTTCTGGGTGTCATCTTCCCTTCTGGAGTCCCCAACATTTTGTGGACTGTCACATCTAAAACCATCTTTTTGGGCACTGGCTTCTTCCCAAAGTTGTTGTGCATTATTACAGCTGATTGAAACTCAAAATTCCTATTCCATGGGCAATTCTGAAATGATAAAAGTTTTGATTCACAACAATAATTGGAAATTTCAGATTTCTTCAACAGTAATTCTGAAAAAAATGTTTCAACATTTGAAAATGTTTTGTGCTTTCAACATGAAATGTTTCAAATTTGACCTTTTCATTAAATTTAATGGTTTTTTACTTTTATATTTTACTAGTATTTTTTTCAATTTTATTTTTATTTCTAAAATCATTCAAAACAGCTGTTATTCTATTTAGTACTGAGTGAGCATCTTATCTTATTTCCTTGTTCACCAGGCTGCTGAGGAGCTGGGAGACTGCTGAAACTGGAAGCCTGGAGCCTGGGCTCTGTGGCAGACTACCTTGTGGGTTGCTGCAGGGCCAGGGAACTATGGTGCCTGGGAGTCCCGGTCCCCTGGAAACCTGCCTGGTGGACTGTCACAGAGTAAGGAACATGGGAATTTGAAAGAATTGGCACATTTGTGTGGAACTTTTTGATCCTGTCAAATCTCTATTCGCTGATGGAAAACTGTTTTGTTGAAAAATTTCTGACCAATTCTGCACAATATCTTGTAGCAGCAATGAAATGTTTGGTACAGCTGTAGTGAGCTCTGGTCTGAAATAGCTTGAACTTGATTATCTTCCAGGTGTGTTCCCACAAGGTCTGGGGAAAAACTGAGGGTAAGTTGCTGAAGGGTTTAAAGAGGCTGTGTTGCTTCCATATTGGCTGGCTGAGTTAATTGATGATTTGTGATTATTTTATTGCTGCTGGATGATCATCATTTGTGATTATGAGTATAACTTTTAGTGGGTCCATACTGTGACAGGTTCCCTCTGGGCTGCCGGGGTACCACTGAGCCCTCTGACTCACCAGCCTGGGCTCCCTCTTACACTGTGCTGCTGTGACAAGCTGACGAGCTGCTTCTGGTCCTACACTTCCACCAGCATTCACACAGGTAGGGACACACTCAGCTGCAGTTACATGCAGGATCTCTGACAAGCCACTGCATGAACCAACAAAAGAGAGGCTACAGCCAAAATAACCACCAGCTTCCCAGTGTAGGACCCCAGAGCTGTACCGTCCTGCCCTGATCAAACCCCCGCCCAGTATGAATTTATTATCCAGTTCACCTCCCCCTCAATGTGGAGAGGAAATGCAACAGTCCCTTGAGCTAAGATTCCCAAGCACTTCACTCCAAACTTACTTGTTTAGATTAAAACATAAAATAGGTTTATTAACTATAAAAGATAGATAGATTTTAAGTGATTATAAGGGATAGCAAACAGATCAAAGCATATTATCTAGCAAATAAACAAAAACGCAAACTAAGCTTAACATACTAGATAGATTGGATATGAATTAGCAGTCTCTCACCCTGACTGATGACGATACAAGCAGGCTTGCAGATTCTTAAGGGACTAGCTGCATTTGCTGTGCAATTTGGAATCCAAATTCCCATCCCCATTCCAAGTCCTTTTCTTTAGGAGCTTCTCTTAGGTGTTCAGTTGTGGGGGAGTGAGGAACAACAGATGATGTCACGCTCTGCCTTATATAGCTTTAGCGTATGGTGAGAACCCTTTGTTTTAAACTTGGTTCTCAGACCAGTTTGTAGAAAAATACAGACATCCCAAAATGGAGTCCAGAGTCATGTGGCCTGGTCATACCCTTGCATCCCTTGCTGAATCATAGCAGCCATTACTTACAGGCTGTNACTGTCACAGAGTAAGGAACATGGGAATTTGAAAGAATTGGCACATTTGTGTGGAACTTTTTGATCCTGTCAAATCTCTATTCGCTGATGGAAAACTGTTTTGTTGAAAAATTTCTGACCAATTCTGCACAATATCTTGTAGCAGCAATGAAATGTTTGGTACAGCTGTAGTGAGCTCTGGTCTGAAATAGCTTGAACTTGATTATCTTCCAGGTGTGTTCCCACAAGGTCTGGGGAAAAACTGAGGGTAAGTTGCTGAAGGGTTTAAAGAGGCTGTGTTGCTTCCATATTGGCTGGCTGAGTTAATTGATGATTTGTGATTATTTTATTGCTGCTGGATGATCATCATTTGTGATTATGAGTATAACTTTTAGTGGGTCCATACTGTGACAGGTTCCCTCTGGGCTGCCGGGGTACCACTGAGCCCTCTGACTCACCAGCCTGGGCTCCCTCTTACACTGTGCTGCTGTGACAAGCTGACGAGCTGCTTCTGGTCCTACACTTCCACCAGCATTCACACAGGTAGGGACACACTCAGCTGCAGTTACATGCAGGATCTCTGACAAGCCACTGCATGAACCAACAAAAGAGAGGCTACAGCCAAAATAACCACCAGCTTCCCAGTGTAGGACCCCAGAGCTGTACCGTCCTGCCCTGATCAAACCCCCGCCCAGTATGAATTTATTATCCAGTTCACCTCCCCCTCAATGTGGAGAGGAAATGCAACAGTCCCTTGAGCTAAGATTCCCAAGCACTTCACTCCAAACTTACTTGTTTAGATTAAAACATAAAATAGGTTTATTAACTATAAAAGATAAATAGATTTTAAGTGATTATAAGGGATAGCAAACAGATCAAAGCATATTATCTAGCAAATAAACAAAAACGCAAACTAAGCTTAACATACTAGATAGATTGGATATGAATTAGCAGTCTCTCACCCTGACTGATGACGATACAAGCAGGCTTGCAGATTCTTAAGGGACTAGCTGCATTTGCTGTGCAGTTTGGAATCCAAATTCTCATCCCCATTCCAAGTCCTTTTCTTTAGGAGCTTCTCTTAGGTGTTCAGTTGTGGGGGAGTGAGGAACAACAGATGATGTCACGCTCTGCCTTATATAGCTTTAGCGTATGGTGAGAACCCTTTGTTTTAAACTTGGTTCTCAGACCAGTTTGTAGAAAAATACAGACATCCCAAAATGGAGTCCAGAGTCATGTGGCCTGGTCATACCCTTGCATCCCTTGCTGAATCATAGCAGCCATTACTTACAGGCTGTCTGGTGCATTCTCAGGAAGTCTCACCAGGTGGGGAATAAGCTTCTCCTAAGGCCTATTGTTTTTCCTAATGGTCCATTACCTTGAATAGGCCCTTCCCAGACAGTTATCTAGACTGGAAGCATTTTGCCTAGTGGGTGTTGCCCAGGTGTGAAATTCCGATACATAGTCAATATTCATAACTTCAGATACAAAAATGATATATGCATACAAATAAGATAATCATATTCAGCAAATCATAATTTTTCCAATGACACCGTTCTTGCTCCGTCTTGTACAAAATGCATCATAATTATGCCATAATCATATCATAATATTACCACTATGAAGAATATGGGGTGCAGTGTCACACATACCTTTGGGGAAATTGTTTTTTATTGTTGAAATCTAAAGGTGTAAAATCATGAGTATTTTAAACCGAGAGAACATGTCTATTGATCAGTGAGATCTATAAGTGATCATGTTTGAAAATAGGCAGAGGTCTGCTAACTGCTCTCTGTTATCTGAAGCATCCATGATGGCATCTGCCTGTCCTAGGCATTTCCCACCAACAGAATAAAACGTTCCCTTACTGGACACGCATATAATCCTTCTTAGTCCTTTTATCTTTGAATTCTGTTACATAGAACATGCATTTGAGTGATTGTAACTTTCCATTTCTATGAATAGAAATATAAAGTTTCCAGGACCCAAGGCAATTTCACTATTGTATTTATCCTGTGAACATATGTCTAACTTTTAAAAGCCTCAAAAAAGAAAACATGGCCTTTTGTTTCATACATGAATTGTTGACATAACAACCTAACAGCTGCAGCATGGACTGTTACAGGTGGCCTTGTCATAGCATAGTGCAGGTGGCAATCTGGATTACTGCCTTAAAGGCATAATTAATAGTTGATGCAATTATATTAGTATCAAGGATTACAGTATCAATTGTCATGACAAAAAACTGTTTACATGACCTTCATAAATGGCCATTGTATTTTCTCACTTTTCCAAACAAATGAATGCCATAAAAGGATTCCTGCTTTAATAAAAGATTAGATTTTAAGGCCACTGAATTTCTCCCACTAATTCCTTCATCTAGCATGTAGAAGAACTAGAGCATATCTTTTTAGGAAGACATCCAGTCTTAAGTTAAAAAACACTCCATCAAGTGATGGAGACTCAACCACATTTTGGATACAATACAGTAGTTAATTGCCCTTACTGTTAAAAATTTACATCTTATATCTAGTTTGAATTTTTCTAGCTTCAACTTCCAGCTTTTGATCTTGTTATACTTCTCCTAGCTTCTTTAAAGAGCCTGCTAGTATCAGATATGTTCTCTGGGTAGATACTTACAGACTGATCAAGTTGCCCCCTAACTTTCTCTTCCATAATCAAAATAGATCAATCCCCTTCAGTCTCTCATTGTAAGGTATCTTGTTCAGACCTCTAGTCCTTCAGTTAAAGTTAATAAATACAAATATCACTGTAAGCAAAACAAAACAAACAGATGGGAAGAAATCTCTGGCAATATTTGAAAGGCAAAGACACACAAGTTGCTAGTAACACTCAGCAGGACAGAGCACAAATAGACAAGATTCCTGAACAGTCATTAAAAGCAATCCACAGTTCTAAACATTCCAAAAGAACCTTATAAACTCTTAGTCTTTTTAAATCAAATTGAAAAGGCAGCCTACTTAATAAAAATGGGATTTTCATAGGTTCCAGTCTGTTTTCTACTGAACAGCTTGGCTGAATCCAAAATCTGATTTTTCCATGATCTGGAATTTTAGTGCTAGGAGACAGCCTGAGATCACTTGACAAGATCATCCAGCCTAAATCAAGTAGAGACTGATCAATACATTGATTCATTTAGAGCCATATTTTCAAAAGAGCTGTCTTTTGTCTGTACACAAACCCACATTGACAGGCAGCCATCAAGTCTCAGTAATAGAATTTACAGGCACATATATGAGTTAATATTCAAGTTTTGTATCTCACAAAGAGAGAAACCTCAAAAATGCAACCTTTAGAGTGATGCAGAGATTACTGGAGATTACTTTTGTGTTTTATAAACCATGTGGTCATGTTCCCCCTTGATTTTCAACACATCAAAATTTCAGAGCTAGTCACTATTTACATTTTGGGAGGGGACAACAGTAAGTTTCTAGTTCTCTTCCTGACAAAGATAGCTTTGAAAACAAAGGAATCATTAGGTTTAAAATGTACCATCAGTTTTCCCTAAAGCCTACTGGTGCTGCATGGTCTCCTCCCTCTAGCATGGGGCTGATTTGGGGGATCTGTGAAATACATGATCAAATGTCATTCCATTTCTAGGATGAAGCCAGAGCAATGTGTGACCATGGGGGCAGTGTAGCCTAAACTCTTGATGTTGACCCTAGGCCACCAAAACTCCTGGCAGCCAGCCAAAATGAACCCACAACACTGAAGAGCAGCCACCATGGCCTCTGGCATCTTAGTATAAGAAGTGCTAAGCACAGTACTAAGGTGACTTCTGGATTCTGATCCTCACTCTGACTTGCTCTGTGGCCCTAGTTAAATTACTTAATCTTTGTGCCTTCATTTCCTCATGTGAGGTGTGTGGTTATTAACTAGTTAATGTTTGTGAGGGTTATGTAAGTGTTAACATTGGCCAGAATACACATACAACATATTTAGAAAACTCTCTCACCACTGCTCTAGACTGACCTCCTGTATATCTCAGGCCACCAATACCACCCAGCACCCATATACTAAACATAACAAGCAAAATTAGACCAAAGCGTTACAGCCCATAGGAGACTAGACTATCATGTGCCACAGGCTGAGGATAGGACAAACCAAGGTGTACCAATGTCCAAGACCCCTGTAATGTCTTGGAGAAAGCAGTGTAGATCAAAATTATCTTTGTACTCAGTGTTATGATGTAATTGCTCTCTTTCTGTGATCCCATTGTCTAGCAAAGGCCCTCTGAGAATATTCCCTATTGTCTGAGTCTGTTTTTCTCTCTCAAGTTAAAATATTATTCCTGACCTCTGATTGCCTAACAGTTATGAACTTCACACTATTTGGTAATGAAATGTCACCAGGTGTGTGGCTCCCATGTGTACTGGGATTTAGGTCCAGATCCAAATCTCATTGAAGTCAATGGAAAGACTTGAAATTTCAAGAGAATGCAAGGGCATACTTTTGTAATAGTGGTGATATGCTGAGAATATGTGGGTTCCCTGAACTGAATATAGGAACTGCCATACCAGACCAAAAGGGTAAATAGGATCAGTCCTTTTGCACATAATCTTTACTTACAATCACGTGTAAAATTATGCTTGCTCTACAATTACATAATCCTCTGGTGGGCTGCCAGACAGTTTGTTTACATTTGCACAGCCGCTCGCAGCTCCCAGTGCCCGCCATTTGCCGTTCCCGGCCAATGGGAACTGCAGGAAATGGCGTGGGTCGCAGGTTGCCCACCACTGATCTAGACCAGTGGTTCTCAAAGCCGGTCCGCCGCTTGTTCAGGGAAAGCCCCTGGCAGGCCGGGCCAGTGTCTTTACCTGCCGCGTCCACAGATTCAGCAGATCGCGGCTCCCACTGGGGCGGCGGGAAGCGGCACGGGCCAAGAGATGTGCTGGCCGCTCTTTCTGCAGCCCCCATTGGCCTGGAGCGGCGAACCGTGGCCAGTGGGAGCCGTGATCCGCCGAACCTGCGAACGCGGCAGGTAAACAAACTGGCCCGGCCCGCGAGGAGCTTTCCCTGAACAAGCGGTGGACCAGCTTTGAGAACCACTGGTCTAGAGGATCTGGTGGTCTCTTTTGGTCTTAAATTCTATGTAGGCAGCAGAGGCATGCATTACTATTCTCATTATCACATTGTAATTTACACATTTCTAGGGCTGAAATGGGAAACTGTAGCTTGCAGAATGTAATACTTTGAATTGATAAACCACTTAGCTTGTCTTATCTAAAGATCTCAAGTGCTTTTTATAAACAGTAAGGGCCTGGGACTATAGGTGTTGAGATTCTCTCAGAACCAAACTAGCACATATTTGAAAATGTATGTGTAGCCCCACCATGAATTCATAGTCTGTTTCAGAGATTGATACCTGATGTGTTTATCATGATTTTCTCTGGTGAAATCAGTTTCATGAAATTCATAAGCTAGAGTGGCACTGGTAACCCTAGGAAGAGGAGGTGTGCTTGCTGCATTTCTTTTTTTTTCTTCCACACCATTTTTTTTTTTTGCTATGATTAAACCCTTTGCCTGTTACTCTTCACACCGCAGCATGCAAGGATCAGTCAATAAACAGCTAAAACAGTAATAATAGGGAAGATAGGATATTCACCCATTTCTAAAAATACTTTTTCAAAATATTTTTAGGATTTGTTTTTCTTCTCCATTTAGTGGTGAGTCTGCACAGTGAGAATTTGATACTTCCGCTAGGATAGACTTCTGTGCTCACCATTTGCCACACTATGAACTTCACACTGTGATATATTAACCTGCTGAAAATCTCCTTCAGTATTGCACAGCAGCATCTTCAATGATGATAAACTACCTTCACTTATGACATTTGCTGTGTTTGATAAAATGTTACATGAAGTAGATATGAGCAGTTTCTTTTCCCTCGTGTGTAGTATATATGACAGTCAAGAAAGATTTTAAATCATATACTGCTTCCACACAGCTAACACTCAGGCCTGTAGCATATGGTCAGTCTGTTCTTTTGATGTAACATTTGTAATTCAATACCCTTCTGCAAACTTTGTTGGGTGGAGTCTTTGTGAAATGAAAAAAAACATAGAATTCTTCTCCAGCTTGCTTGTGCAGTTGCAGGTAAGCTCAGTTAAATTAATCTAGCAGTAATAAAATTAATTGTTTTCTAACTGGTCTTTGATCGGTAATTAGAAAAATATTCAAAATAGCATCATCAGATGTTCTGCTCTGTTCTACATACTCCACAGTAATTACACTTTTCCTTGGCCATTGCGTTGGTACTTGACCCTAAAAAAATCCATCTCAGATATCAATCTTTTATATCCTCCATATTTTTCCTTTTTAAAAAATTCTAGCTTTTTCTAGTATTTATCAGCAACCCTGATAATTGATTCACAAAAAAAACACACCCTTTCTTGGTTAATAGTGTGATTCTTTTGTTCCTCTCACATGTGATTCTTCTGTTCCTCTTATACAAGCACCAAATGTCTCTGACTGATTTGCTTATCTTCTATATTAATGTAGCATACATGAAGTCATCAGTGTCAACACTTTCATCATTTACTAACATATTTTAAGTCCTTTTTTGACACTGGCAAACATTTTGTTGCAGGCCAGCTGATTCTTTATCCCTCCTCTTCACTTCCATCTGTTAGCATTTGGCCTGTACTCAAGCAAGATCACACCACTAGCATATTCAAGATCTTTCAGATGGCTGATTTTGGTATCAGTGCTATCTCTGAAGCAGTACACCAGAGCACATCTCTGATAATGACCCATTATTTCTTATATTAATACACTAAAATGATGTCAAGGGCAATCTTCTGTTTCAGTCAAATCTCATTTTTCTCATTTTGTAAAACATGTGTCTTTCCTGCTGACAGCCATAAAGCAGCTTGTTTTTAAGCCTGTACCAAGTCATGAGGAATACTTAAAAATGCTACAGTATAACACAGTTCATTGACAGTTTCCCAGCATTCGTCTATAAATAGGTCTCAGAAAGGAAGATTGTTAACAATTACTGGTTCTGAAAATGACCTTGACTTTTACTGACCCCATCCCACTAACAGCAACAGAATGGCAGCACAATTCTTAAACTCATTTTAACCAAAGAATTTGGTTATTACCAGGACTAGTACTGCTGATTACTTTAATCTGACTCCTCTGAAATTTGAGTCACTACCAATCTGTTGGACCCTTCCGTCCCCATCAGTGTAAACTGAAAACTATTAATATAAAAGTAACCTGATGCCAAGACTTTATTGTGATGATGTTTCAGAACAGCTCTCCCTCTTTATTTTTAAGTTCTTCCTCTTCAATAGACCTTTTCACCTAGTGGCCACAATTTTCTAGAGGTTCCTCACTCAGCATTGCTCATGAGTCCTCAAAGAGTCTGATTACACTCTCAATAATAATAATGTTTCCATTGATTTCAATGAAAGCTGGACTAAGCCTCAGATGTCTACTTAGATCATTATATCTACACCTAATTTGAGGCTTGACTGTAGCTTACATGAGTGCACCTGGTGAGAAAGTGCAAGAAACCTCCCTTGTATGTCTGGCCAGCCACAACTGCCGCCCCGTGATCAGGGGAGAAAAGGGGCTGCTCTCTTCCTCTGGATTCATGGCATCTCAAAAGTGGTGGGAATATTGCACATAGAGTGTAACCACATGAAATGTCATGCATCTCTAGGCATGTGTGCTTGAGGAATTCAGACTTCACTACTAGAACAATGGTTGCCAGTGCAAAATCCTAAGCTAGATAGATAGCACATCTTGAGGGTGGTACAAAGCCTCACTGCTCCTGGAGGAGCTATGTTTCAATGAAAAAGTTGAGCCCTTGGTGACCATGTTGAGCATTCAACAATTTCTTTTCAGTGATCATACTTCTGAATATACCTCATGTTGCATGGTTCAACGTCTATGCAATCAGCAGGTCACAAATCCCCTGGAGCATAGTATCTGTAAGAGGGAAGGGAGTTTGGGCCATCATTCCCCACATCTTCTGACCTACTGCAAGCCTCTCCATATGCTCATGCTTCTGCAGGTTTTCTCTTTTTGGATGGCAAGTAGCTTAGCTGGTCAGGGTGGGTGTGAAGCTGATACAAAGCCACTCCTTAAAGCATCACCCTACTGCAAACATACAGGAACTCCCCTGCATAAAATCACACTGACCCTGCTGTCATCAACTAATGGAAGTTGCACCTCTATGACTTCAAAAGCCTATTTAATGGGAGGAAAGGTGCAGTCGGGAAGAAAGTAAGTGCAGCTGTGATTGTATGGGGGGATAGGGGATATTGGGAATATTCCAAAGGGTTTGGGCTTTCATTTACAAGCTCAAGCTTTGAAAGGAAGCTCCACAATCTGTAGGATTAGCCTGTAGCTCTCAAAACATCTGCTGGTTTGGAGGGCCATGGCTCATGCCTGCTTCCTATGGGGCCAAAACCTGCCCCAGCTCACGTTCTTCCATTAGTAATCTATCATATGGCAGCTATTCTATAACTTCACCGACAAAGAACTTTCTACCTATCTTTGACCATTGTGTAGATATTTCTGAGAGGAGGACACAAGCCACCCATAGTCAGACATTTTTTTCTTTTAAAGTCATGTGCAGAGGGTGTACCCTACATTTTAGGATGACTCCAGATCATTGTTTTCAAAAGTGCATAATTTTTTTTGCAATTTTTGAGTTTTATGTAGATGTCCAAAATTGGAGTTTTTCAGGGCTCTCTCTTGTGTATATATACTGTAATCAGTAATGTATATCATATACATTACTCACTACAGTATAGTAGTATATAATGTAATGAGTAATGTCTTTGTAATGTTCCCTAGTGCACTTTAATGTAGTGCTGGTTCAGACAGCACAATATTAAAGTGCATTGGGGAACCTTTAGCATGCAGTAGCAGAGTCTACACAGACCAAATAAGGGGCAACACAGTAGTGCACTATAGAAATCACACTGCCGTAGTCCACAATACTGTTTCGTGTAGACAAGCCCTTAGATACAAGTAACAATTTCCAGTGTTGAGTGGGTACTTTTCTTTTGTAAAACCTGGAACTTTTTTCAGTGTACATTGGTTAAAACCAAAAATCAGAAGCCCTACAATAGTTTACTTCATTTAACGTTTTCTCCAGAATGCAGGCCAAGTAGCATTATATATTCTTATATTCTTCTCAAGATTACATGGTTATGCAATTAAGTGCTTTGTTTTTAAACGCATTGCTTAAGAAATATTCAAGCATAAAACTGTATTGACTAAAATACCATGGGTAAAAAAGGAAAAATGAAGAAGGAAAAGGGCTATGCCTGGGACAGGTCGTGACTCATGCTCAATTTGATTAAAACACTTTCCCTCTGAGGTACAGTATATAAATACAGTGATTAGTAACATTTCAAAAGATCTCACTCCTTCTCTTTTCTCTCTGTTGAGCACTTAAAATCAAAGGAACAGCTTTTTATTAAATCAGGAAGTTATAAACATGGACCCTAATGTCCTAACCAAGAATCCAAACTGCAAACCAAATCAGGGACCAGATTATATTTCTATTATTACCAATGGTCCACAGTAGTTTACTGGGAGCCAGGCTGGGCACAGAATAGTATTCACTGGTTTATTTTTGTATGAGTGACCACGAGTAGGTAGGCGTTTTCCACTTCAGTAAGGCACTCAAGAACATGACCCTAGAGCTAACGCTGACCAGGAGCCATTCCAGTGCATCATAGAAATAGATCTTCACTGTAGAAAATGTTACAAAGAGGGGTTAGACTAATCCAATACCTAGTGGTATACAGGTACTTCTCTGGTGCCCCCTTAATTTCTGCAACATGTAAGCTTTTATTTTAATGGTAACAAAATTTCTAGACCTTTATGGTTGTGAAAAAAGCACTTAAATTAGAATACCAAATTAAAAGTAAACTCATTGACTATGCTTAACATTATTGTTAATGCATAATTCATGCCTGCACTATTTGTACAACGCTAGTATAAAAGGTAAGATACTATGAAAATGTTAACTGTTTTAAATTAAGAATTAAAACACGAGCACATACATTGCTGCATTCTTTATTTCTAATTAAATAACAAATTATCTTTGTTTCATAATGTACCAAATTGTGAGAGGGCCAAATCACTAATGAGTAACACAGATTTAAAAAAATCAGAAAATAGATTATTTATAAAAGAATAGTGTATTGTGGAGNGGGCTGGGTGTCTGGGGGGATTCAGGGGTCAGGGCAGAGGGCTGGGGGGGTGGAGGTGCAGGGCAGAAGGCTGNGAACTTTTTTCAGTGTACATTGGTTAAAACCAAAAATCAGAAGCCCTACAATAGTTTACTTCATTTAACGTTTTCTCCAGAATGCAGGCCAAGTAGCATTATATATTCTTATATTCTTCTCAAGATTACATGGTTATGCAATTAAGTGCTTTGTTTTTAAACGCATTGCTTAAGAAATATTCAAGCATAAAACTGTATTGACTAAAATACCATGGGTAAAAAAGGAAAAATGAAGAAGGAAAAGGGCTATGCCTGGGACAGGTCGTGACTCATGCTCAATTTGATTAAAACACTTTCCCTCTGAGGTACAGTATATAAATACAGTGATTAGTAACATTTCAAAAGATCTCACTCCTTCTCTTTTCTCTCTGTTGAGCACTTAAAATCAAAGGAACAGCTTTTTATTAAATCAGGAAGTTATAAACATGGACCCTAATGTCCTAACCAAGAATCCAAACTGCAAACCAAATCAGGGACCAGATTATATTTCTATTATTACCAATGGTCCACAGTAGTTTACTGGGAGCCAGGCTGGGCACAGAATAGTATTCACTGGTTTATTTTTGTATGAGTGACCACGAGTAGGTAGGCGTTTTCCACTTCAGTAAGGCACTCAAGAACATGACCCTAGAGCTAACGCTGACCAGGAGCCATTCCAGTGCATCATAGAAATAGATCTTCACTGTAGAAAATGTTACAAAGAGGGGTTAGACTAATCCAATACCTAGTGGTATACAGGTACTTCTCTGGTGCCCCCTTAATTTCTGCAACATGTAAGCTTTTATTTTAATGGTAACAAAATTTCTAGACCTTTATGGTTGTGAAAAAAGCACTTAAATTAGAATACCAAATTAAAAGTAAACTCATTGACTATGCTTAACATTATTGTTAATGCATAATTCATGCCTGCACTATTTGTACAACGCTAGTATAAAAGGTAAGATACTATGAAAATGTTAACTGTTTTAAATTAAGAATTAAAACACGAGCACATACATTGCTGCATTCTTTATTTCTAATTAAATAACAAATTATCTTTGTTTCATAATGTACCAAATTGTGAGAGGGCCAAATCACTAATGAGTAACACAGATTTTAAAAAATCAGAAAATAGATTATTTATAAAAGAATAGTGTATTGTGGAGAACTACATTTTGTGTATGCACATTGTATGTAACATACTAGTTTGTTTACTGTCCTGTATTGAAATGACATGCTCTAATACAGGGGTAGGCAACCTTTCAGAAGTGGTGTGCCGAGTCTTCATTTAAGATTTAATTTAAGGTTTCGCGTGCCGGTAATACATTTTAACGTTTTTTAGAAGGTTTTTTAGAAGGTCTCTCTCTATAAGTATATATTATATAACTAAACTATTGTTGTATGTAAAGTAAACAAGGTTTTCAAAATGTTTAAGAAGCTTCATTTNGGCTCCGCCCCCCTTCCCCCGGGCGATCAGCTGATCGTCAGGAGGGAGGGGCAGGAAAGCACCACGCTGGGGGAAGAAGCGGGGGAGGGGAGAGCTTGGCTGCCACAGGACCAAGCTTCTGCCTCCTGCCCCCACAGGGGAGAGCAGTGGGCGGGGGGGCTCAGTGGGGCTGGGGGATGGGATTGCGGCAGGCAGCGGCGTGCCACCCAAAATCGACTCGCGTGCCGTAGGTTGCCAACCCCTGCTCTAATATATCACTTTGTAATTACACTGCCCTCTATTGACTTGCTGGAAAACATAAGATCTACCTTGTAGGGTACTATTGCTAAGTAGGTATTGCAAGGGGTAAAAACCTGTGATTTTTGCAGCAGCAGGTAAGTTCTGTTTCCTGAATACGCACTTGCTGATAATCCTGGTGTCCCTATATTGGTGCATATTCTCTGATAAACATAAAGAGTAGATTTGTTCTATAGTTTCATTGTAGTCCTCTGCCTGTCTGTATCCAACTGTTATCTCTTGTCTTATACTTAGACTGTAAACTCTTTATGGCAAGGATCACCCTATTGTTCTGTTTGTGTAGCACTTAGCACAATAAAATCCTGGCCTATGACTCTTATGTGCTATAGTAATACAAATATTACTACTAACCTGAACTGATGGAACCTGATCTGCCTGAAGTGCAAACAAGATAGAGACAATGGATTAAAGAGGTATGGTATTCCCCCATCATCTCCTTGGAGTGTTGAGTCTGAAGTGTAAAGTCAATGCAGTGATCCTCATTGTTAACTATTTCACTGTTCCTTATTTTAGGGCAGGCAAGCAGCTGCTCTGGGCTTGTAGGAAGAATATGTGACACTTCCTGGCAGTATTCAGGGCTGTGAGGCACCTTGGTACCACCTGACCATGAGGAAACCTTGTCTGTGCCTGCCGTGTGTCAGTTCCCTGACTCCACCGGCCACGGGCAACACAAATATTCCCATCTAGTCCTTGCAGGCCCAGCTCTCTCTCTACAGGTTAGCACCAAGCCCTGAGCTCTCTGAGCCTCTCCCTGGAGTTTCTGGCCTGTTCCAGGGGACACTCACAGCATTCACAGATACGTTGCTTTCAAAGAAACAGTACACCTCCGCTTGTTAGTTTCACCTCAGAACACTGCTTTGCTCAACACACGGCACTTAGATATGTTCATAGTGAAAACAAGTATACGTTTATTTAACAGAGTAGAGATTCAAATAATAGCAAGTAGAAACACTGGAAACAAATGGTTACATATCAAATAAAAACATAACACACATTCTAGAGCCTACACTAGGTACTTTCATGTTTTACAGAGCAATGCTCTCCCAAAGTTCTTCCAGCATTTTGCAGCCAGGCTTGGCTGTGATCTGCTCTTCATGAGACAAGTACACTGTTTCAGCTTGATTCCTCGGTGAAAGAGCCAACGGGTATCTCTTGACTACCAGATGTACTCCAACAGTACATTGTCTTTATTTGTAAACAGGATCCTCTCCTACTGTTTGTGTCTTCCTGTACATTTCCTCTCATGAAGATTTCACAATCTCACCATTTGCATTTGGCTCAGTATGCAAACAGGCATCCAGTATGAGACATACAATATCCAACACACACATGACGAGACAGAGAGATAAACGTCTGTTACCTCCTGCTTGAAAGGAACCTGTCTGAGACATGTCACCTCCTGGTTACCTGCCATAGATCAGTGGCTCTTAACCTTTCCAAACTACTGTATCCCTTTTTAGGAGTCTAATTTGTCTTGCATACCCCCAAGTTATACCTCACTTAAAAACTACTTGCTTACAAAATCAGACATAAAAAAAGTGTCACCATACTCTATTATTGAAAAATTGCTTACTTTCTCATTTTTACCATATAATTATATAAAAAAAAATACATTGGAATATAAATAGTGTACTTACATTTCAGTGTATAGTATATACCAGACGTGGGCAAACTACGGCCCCCGGGCCATATCCTAATCCCCGGTCCCTCCCCCGCTGTTCCCCGCTCCCCCGAAGCCATGCTGCCACGCGGGCTGCGCTCTGGGCCGCCGCTCCCACTGAGCAGCGTGGGGAGCGCATCTGGCGCTGGCCGGGTGTCACGGTTGCGAGCTCCTATTGCTGGTAAGGGGGCGGGGAGCGGGGGTCCTTGGGGCAGTCAGGGAGGAGGGGGCAGTTGGATGGGGTGGAGGTTCTAGGGGGGCGGTCAGGGGCTGGGGAACAGGGAGGGTTGGGAGTGGGAGACCCGGGGGGCCTGTCAGGGGGCGGGGATGTGGATAGGGGTCGTGAGGGCAGTCGGGGACAGGGAGCGGGGGTTGGATAAGGGGGTTGAATCCCAGGGGGCAGTTAGGGGCGGGGGGTCCCAGGAGGGGGTGGTCAGGGGACGAGGAGCAGAGGGTGGTTGGATATGGGGTGGGAGTCCCGGGGGGGGGCATCAGGGGGCAGGGGGGTGGATAGGGGTTGGGGCAGTTGGGACAGGGAGCAGGGGGGTTGGATAGGGGGCAGGGGTCCCGGGAGGGGGCGGTCAGGGGACAAGGAGCAGGAGGGGTTGGATGGGTTGGGAGTTCTGAGGGGGGCAGTTAGGGGGCGGGAAGTGGGAGGGGGCAGATAGGGGGCACAGCCTTCCCAACCCGGCCCTCCATACAGTTGTGCAACCCCAATGTGGCCCTCAGGCCAAAATGTTTGTCCACCCCTGGTATATACAGCAGTATAAACCATCTTTGCATGAAATTTTACTTTGTACTGACTTCACTAGTGCTTTTTATGTAGTCTGTTGTAAAACTAGGAAAATATCTAGATGAGTTCATGTCTTCCCTGGAAGACCTCTGTGTACCTCTGGTTGAGAACCACTTGTGACGGGTTGGATCACAGAAACCCCCTTGGGAGCTGCCGCCCGATGTGCAAAGGCTACCTCTGTTCCTGTTTTCCCTGCCAGCTCAGTGGCTTCAGCACCCTGTCTTGCTGAAGCCAGACACACCCGTCTGCTCCAACACAGACCCAGGGTCTGAATTACCTGCCCCAAAGCTGCAGGTTTACCTGAAAACAGCTCACAGAAGTGTGCTTGTCTTTAGCACTCAGACGCCCAACTCCCAGTGGGGTCTTAACCCAGATAAATCCGTTTTACCCTGTATAAAACTTATACAGGGTAAACTCATAAATTGTTCGCCCTCTATAACACTGATAGAGAGATATGCACAGCTGTTTGCTCCCCCAGGTATTAATACATACTCTGAGTTAATTAATAAGTAGAAAGTGATTTTATTAAATACAGAAAGTAGGATTTAAGTGATTCCAAGTAGTAACAGACAGAACAAAGTAAGTTACCCAGCAAAATAAAATAAAATGCGCAAATCTATGTCTAATCAAACTGAATACAGATAATCTCACCCTCAGAGATGCTTCAGTAAGTTTTTTCTCAGACTGGACACCTTCCAGGCCTGGGCACAATTCTTTCCCCTGGTACAGCTCTTGTTCCAGCTCAGGTGATAGCTAGGGGATTCTTCATGATGGCTCCTCCCCCTCTCTGTTCTCTTCCACCCCTTTATATATCTTTTGCATAAGGCGGGAATCCTTTGTCCCTCTGGGTTCCCCCACCCCTCACTGGAAAAGCACCAGGTTAAAGATGGATTCCAGTTCAGGTGACATGATCTCATGTCACTGCAAGACTTCATTACTCACTTGCCAGCACACACATATACAGGAAGACTCACAGGTAAATACAGCCATCTGCAGACAATGGCTCTGGTTAATGGGAGTCATCAAGATTTTAAACCACCATTAATAGCCCACAATTTGCATAATTACAATAGGCCCTCAGAGTTATATTTTATATTTCTAGTTTTAGATACAAGAGTGGTACATTTATGCAAATAGGATGATCACTCAGTAGATTATAAACTTTGTAATGATACCTTACAAGAGACCTTTTGCATGAAGCATATTCCAGTTACTTTATATTCACTTATGTTTTTATAAAACTATTCCAGTTACATTATATTCACTTATTATCATGTTTTTATAAAACCATATAGACTGCACGGCATCACACCACTGATATAGATACATAACTCCTTAAATATTATCCATACATGCCTCTCACAGTAGTTATGATGACCAGTGGGCTACTGGCTCTCAGTAGAGACCTCACATGTTACCAGGCAGAGAATTATTATGCATGTATCTGACTCAGTGGGTCCATGTAAAACTCTTGTACCTCCTGTGCCCTCTGCCAGCTTGGCACCAAGAGATCCCTAGGTCACAGAGTTAAATCCTAGCTTCACTGCAGACAGTGAGAGTTTTGCCATTGACTTAAGGAGGTATGTATCTATACTGAAAATTATGACCTTATGGCAGGTAACCAGGAGGTTGCATGTCTCAGACAGGCTCCTTTCAAGCAGGAGGTAACAGCTGTTTATCTGTCTACTAGACCATCTGATTTGCTCCTAAGACCCTCAGTGTCCCCAATTCGTACCCCCATCCCTCCCTCTCTCCTCCAGAGCCGCTGCCCGCCCATTCACCCATCTTTTTGCCCTTCCCTTCCCTCCACCCACAACCTGCCCCTCCACGCACTCATCTCCTCATCCCCCGCAGCATCCCCGTCCCTCCTTCCCCACGCCCCTGCCTCCCGCTGGACTGGGGCTCTCGGGGCAAGGTAAAGGCAGGAGCGCTGCACGCACCCTTCGCACATGCTCATTCGGGCCGCCGGGGGAGTTGGAGCAGAAGCGAAGCAAGGGCAGCACGGGCTGTTACCCGGCTTAGCTCCGCCCGCCTTAGCAATGCTGCTGCTGCCGCGCTGCCTCCTTCTCACTCCTCTCCGCAGCTGCCTCTCGACTCCCAGCCCCAGCTGCTGGGCTGCACAGCGAGGCGCAGAGGTGGCCGTGCCATCGGCTTGCGAGGCAGAAGAGGAGGCTCCGCTCTGGGGACAGCCCCTGGCTCGCCCGCCGCAGTAGCTAGAACTGCTGCCCCAGCCAGAAGGGCGTTCAGCCTGCTTGTGTAGCTAACTCTTCTGGGGAGTAGGGTTGTGTTTTCTCCCTACCGGATCCCCGCCCTCGGCGATTATTTTATAGCACTGGCTGCCCCCCGCCCCGGCCCGCTTTGATCTTTCTGGGGAGCAGTTTGGACACTATTGGAGAGAGAGAGAGAGAGAGAGAGAGAGATCTGCCTGCACTTGTAATGAGAAGTATTAACAACAAACAGAAGTCAGTCCCCGCGTTGATGAAGGGGGCGGGCCCCCTGGCCCTGTTGCGGGGCAGAGCTTTCTGACAAATAGCTGAAGTTCAGTTGATCCTGTCCTGAAGTTGAGCTCTCAGAGCAAACCGAAAGGAGAAGAGCCGAGGGCGCCCGAGAGAACTACACTGTAGCCTGCTGTTTTCTTTTCAACACTTTTCTCAGCTCTTCTGCCACAAGCTCTGGTGCTCTGTCCGCATGGAGTGGGACACTGACAAGAGAGGCTGCTAAGGTAAGCTGATGGACTTATATTTTAAAACATGCATAAGTGCAAAAAAGAGGAGAGATGGGGAGGATTTTGTCACAGAAGTAGCGTGAGCGGTCAGATGAGACTATCACTGATGCGTTTAACATATGCACAGTTTGCAACCGAAACTTGTTAAGTTGTCCAAACCCAACATAAGCAAAGGGAGAAATTCTGCTGTGCACGAATTGGTTCATAGCGCCCTCTGATGGCTTCAGTCAAATATACACTGTGTGGCCACACTTGTGAGTATACCAGGGGTCGGCAACCTTTCAGAAGTGGTGTGCCGAGTCTTCATTTATTCACTCGAATTTAAGGTTTTTCATGCCAGTAATACATTTTAACGTTTTTAGAAGGCCTCTTTCTATAAGTCTATAATATATAACTAAACTATTGTTGTATGTAAAGTAAATAAGGTTTTTTAAAATGTTTAAGAAGCTTAATTTAAAATTAAATTACAATGCAGAGCCCCCCGGACCGGTGGCCAGGACCCGGGCAGTGTGAGTGCCACTGAAAATCAGCTTGCATGCCGCCTTTGGCACTTGTGCCATAGGTTGCCTACCTCTGAAGTATACCGTGCACATGGAATAATATCAAACTTTTGATATATGTTCCCTTAAGGAGAAGAGTCCTAGGAAAAATAGACTTCACCCTTAGAAGCAGGGCATCCAGTATATGTGCTTGTATGATTTAGGTTCTGTAGAAATAAAGGGTTGAGAAACTTGGGAAAATTTTAATATCTTAACTTTTTTTAAATGATTAGGAGAATACACAGACACATACTGGAACTGTTGTTTGGAAGAGAAGCCTGTTCTTTATTTCTAACGGAGTATTACAGTTGCATTAGTTCACATGAACTCTGCTAATGTAAAAAGATAAAATAATTTCTCAGGCCTGGCAGTTTCAGACAACTTGGAAAAAGTAAAAATAAAATAAAATAGAAACTCAGGTAATGAGTTAATTCTACTTTGATTCTGAAGCTAATTTAGTGAGCAGACTTTGACAAGGTTGTTCTTTTATTGCTTCTTTATAGCCTTAATATTTACTGTAGATGAGAACCTGGAAATTATTTGTGATGCATTTTAAATATTTGTAGAATATATTTTGAGATCTATACTACATCAGAGAACTTTTTTTTTTTTTTTTTTTTTTGTGTTTCCACAGAAAGGATCGAATATGCAAAGCCAACAGAAAACTGAAACAGCACTTTTGGTTGGAAAACACTGGCTTTGCGCCCCTTTCAAGTGTTTTACTTTTACTTCGTGATGGGAAGAGTAGAATCATCGGAACCATTGAGACATAGGTTGGATTTCACTAGTTGAAGATTAAATGAAGATAATAGAAGACGACATAAGAGCATATTGTGTATTTTATGAGTATTCATCCAAACAAACCTTCCACAAATAGACATGAACAGGAATTAGAAATATTTTTTTTTTCCAGAGAGAGAGGCTAATGGAGAAACGTTATTGTTTTCCTCACCCACTTTCACCCTCTCAAGCCTATGAAGAAGAAAATTTTGTATACAAAGGAGAGAACAGGAAGGCTAGGGAGAATAAATTTAACATCTAAGTCTATTGTAGAAAGTACTGAGCATTTCTACTTCAGCAAAAACAAAACATTGTTCTGAATAAATGTTATGATTTTATCATCAGTGCAATTTTTTCCTACTCTAGGAATGGCATTTTATCAGATTGTGAGGGGGAAAGATTTTTGTGTGAATTCAGTTATTTTAAATTCAAGTTTTGGGGTCTTTTTCCAATGCTTTTCAGCAAAAAAGATACTACGTTTTTTAGTCCCTTGACTTGTATAATCAGACTGTGTTTCACATGGAAAATATAGAGACTTTACCTTCCCTTTAGATTTATGTGTTATGCTTTACCGTTGTAGCTCTGCAAAGTACAGACAAGGCATCTGTGGTTCAACTTTTCAGAAATCCTTTGTTTTGTTTTCAGTACTGTACATCAGATAAGCTGAGCAGCGAGTCTATCGTCTTCTTTTGTTTTTAAGCAAAAATGCCTTAAGTGTACACTGTTATATTAGCTGGATCAACATTTGACATCTGAACACTGTGTTTTGTAAAGATGTATGCTTGAAGGGAAGAAACTGCCTAATGGATCATGGCTCTTATGTTTACAGTACATATTTTATTCCTAGCGTTAGCGATGTTTGCTCTCTCCACTTTTGAAGAATCTGTAAGCAATTACTCTGACTGGGTGACTTTCACAGAAAATGTGGATCAATATGAGAAACAGAAACGGCAAGATTTCAGTGCCAACCAGAAGCTGAAAAAAGCTGTTCTTCATCCAAGCTTATATTTTGATGCTGAAGATATCCAAGCACTGAGGCAAAAGTCTCGTACAAGCCATTTACATCTGTTCAGAGCTATCAGAGGTGCAGTGACAGTTATGCTGTCCAACCCATCATACTACCTACCTCCACCCAAGCATGCTGATTTTGCTGCAAAGTGGAATGAGATTTATGGTAACAATCTGCCTCCCTTAGCTTTTTATTGTTTGCTATGCCCGGAAGATAAAGCTGCCTTTGATTTTGTTCTAGAATACATGGACAGAATGGCTGGCTACAAAGACTGGCTGGTTGAGAATGCTCCAGGAGATGAAGTGCCACTTGGCCACTCCTTAACAGGTTTTGCCACTGCTTTTGACTTCTTATATAGCTCACTGGATAACATCAGAAGACAAAAATATCTAAAGAAGATATGGGTTGTGAGTGAGGAAATGTACGAATATTCAAAAGTCCGCTCATGGGGAAAGCAACTTCTCCATAACCACCAAGCCACTAATATGCTAGCACTGCTCACAGGCGCCCTGGTTACTGGGGTGGACAAAAAATCTCAGACAAATATTTGGAAACATGCTGTAGTTGATGTGATGGAAAAAACCATGTTTCTGCTCAATCACATTGTAGATGGCTCTTTGGACGAAGGAGTAGCTTACGGCAGTTACACAGCTAAGTCAGTAACCCAATATGTTTTCCTGGCCCAGCGCCATTTTGGTATTAATAACCTAGAAAACAATTGGCTGAAAATGCACTTTTGGTTTTATTATGCCACACTGTTACCAGGCTATCAGAGGACTGTGGGCATAGCAGATTCTAATTATAACTGGTTTTATGGCCCTGAAAGCCAGCTGGTTTTCCTGGATAAGTTTGTAATGAAGAATGGAGCTGGCAATTGGCTGGCACAGCAGATTAGAAAGCACAGGCCCAAGGATGGCCCAATGGTGCCATCCACTGCACAAAGGTGGAGCACACTTCACACTGAATACATCTGGTATGCTGCAGAACTAACTCCTCAACCTCCCCCTGACTATGGCACTGCTAAGATGCATGTGTTTCCTAACTGGGGGGTTGTTACTTATGGGGCTGGGTTGCCAAATACTCAGACCAATACCTTTGTGTCTTTTAAATCTGGAAAGCTTGGTGGCCGTGCAGTCTATGACATAGTTCACTTTCAGCCATATTCCTGGATTGATGGATGGAGGAGTTTCAATCCAGGGCATGAACATCCAGATCAGAACTCCTTTACTTTTGCCCCCAATGGACAGGTGTTTGTATCCGAGGCCCTATATGGACCCAAGTTCAGCCACTTGAATAATGTACTGGTGTTTGCTCCATCTCCTACAAGTCAGTGTAATCAACCTTGGGAGGGACAACTTGGGGAGTGTGCACAGTGGCTTAAGTGGATTGGTGATGAGGTTGGAGACTCAGCTGGGGAGATTATAACAACCTCTCAGTATGGGGAGATGATGTTTGTGAGTGGTGAGGCAGCATCTGCCTACTCTTCTGCAATGAAACTGAAAAGCGTGTATCGTACTTTGCTACTCCTAAATGCTCAGACATTGCTAGTAGTAGACCATATTGAGAAGGAGAAAGACTCTCCCCTCAGCTCTGTCAGTGCCTTCTTTCATAATCTTGACATTGATTTTAAATATATACCCTATAAGTTTATGAACAAATATAGTGGAGCCATGATGGATGTGTGGGATGCTCACTATAAGATGTTTTGGTTTGATCGTCATGGGAGTAGTCCTGTTGCCAGGATACAAGAGGCAGAGCAAGCAGCAGAGTTCAAAAAGCGGTGGACTCAGTTCATAAATGTCACCTTTCCTATGAAAACCACTGTTACAAGAATCGCATATGTGTTCTATGGACCGTATGTTAATGTTTCTAACTGCAGGTTCATAGATGATTCCAAATATGGATTTCAAATTTTTCTAAATGTTAACAACACTGAAAATATTATCTCCGTTGTGACTGAATATCACAGTCTGAGGACAAGGTTCAATTATTTGGGATTTGGTGGCTTTGCCAAGGTAGCTGATCAAAACAAAGTTATCAAATTTGGTCTAGGCACTGAAGCTGTACGAGAACAGATAACAAATAATAGAACAGTTTTCCCATTTGGATTCAAAGTGAATATAATAGCAGGATTAGTTTTGGGCATTAGTTTGGTAATACTGGCTTTTCAGTGGCGGTTTTACATTTCCTTCAGCAAATTGTTGCGCTGGATACTAATACTGGTTATCACACTGTGGTTTATTGAACTGGTGGATGTATGGAGCACTTGCACTCAGCCTATCTGTGCAAAATGGAGCAGTGACATCATAAATGTAGACCCCGATACAGGCAATACAGCCAAACAGTTAGAAGGAAACCCTGTTGTTTTGCCAGATGTGGTAATTACCTCACTTCCCAGTTCCGGAGCAGACATTTTAAAGCAACTTTTTTTTAACAGCAGTGATTTCATATACATCAGGATCCCTACAACTTACCTTGATATCCCTGAAACTGAATTTGAAATTGACTCATTTGTAGATGCATGTGAATGGAAGGCTTCTGATATCCAAAGTGGCCGTTTCCGTCTACTCCGAGGCTGGCTCCAATCCCTAGTCCAAGACACAAAACTGCATTTACAAAATATTCATTTACATGAAGCCAGCAGAAGTAAATTAGCTCAGCATTCTACCATAAGTAAGGACAAAAAGAGAAGATCCAGAAAGAGAGAGTCTTTGTCAGAACAAAGAAGCAGAACAAGAGGAAAATTAGACAAAGATGCTGAATACGTTAGGGAACTGAGGAGACACCTTGCCTATTATCCAAATGCACGTCCTGTGCTTAGTTTAAGTAGTGGGAGCTGGACATTAAAGCTTCCTTTCTTTCAAGAAATCATAGGTCCCTCAATGAGGGCATTGTATGTAGTAAGGGACCCTCGGGCATGGATCTACTCAATGCTGTATAAAAGTAAGCCAAGCCTTTACACCTTGAAAAATGTTCCACAGCACTTAGCTATGCTGTTTAAAGTGGAAGGCGGAAAAGAAAAGTGTGGTTTAAATTCAGGCTATGCCTTTGAATATGAATCACTGAGGGAAGAACTCTTGGATTCTAGGTCAAATGCAGTTTCCGTGCTGTCCCATTTGTGGCTAGCAAACACAGCAGCAGCGCTGCGAGTAAATGGGGATCTGCTGCAGACAAATTATCAGCTGGTCAAGTTTGAAGATATTGTGAGCTCTCCTCAGAAGACAGCTGAAGCAATTTATGCTTTCCTTGGTATTCCTCTGTCTCCTGCTAGCTTAAACCAAATATTGTTTGCCACCTCCACCAATCTTTTCTACCTTCCTTATGAAGGTGAAATATCACCAACTAGTATTCATGCCTGGGAACAAAATATGCCTATTGAAGAAATTAGACTGATTGAGGACATCTGCTGTACCTTGATGGACCACTTAGGATACCCAAAGTTTACAGTTTAAATGCTGCAGGTCAGCAGTAGTTTGCACTAATGATCCCCAACTCCTCAGTGTGTGAATAAGAATTAGAGAGTTTGTTTATTCTTGTAAAATGTGTGTACAGTCTGTTACATGCACAAAGATTTATTTGAAAAATAGATATTTGTTCTAGCAGGATTTTTAAAAACAAACACTTATAACTACTTTTGCTGCCTTTCAAATAAAGCTGTGTGAACCTTTACAAATCTACCAGCTGGGGAATGGATAGGGCAAAGTAGCCATAAACTCAGTAAAATTGTGGTTTAAATCTGTTGTTCATCACGTGAGTTGGTGTACTGGTAAATCTGGCTCCTTATTAGCAGTCTCAGCAGACAGGCCAAGGACTGACTGGGCATAGAAACTGAATGACATGATATGGTTCCTCCAGATCAGAACTGAAGCACTTTGGTAGGGTTTTAACTATTCTGTAGATAAAGAGAAGACTTCAGTCTCCAGTTCCATCAATCTGGCACCTTCTGTGAGCACTAAATGAACTTTGGGGATGGGTGGGAGAGGGAAACCATCACAAGAAATCCATAAAACCCCATAAATCTATCAGTTAAATATTAGCTGGGAGGTTTCTAAAGGATCCTGTGAAACTCTGACACTGCTCCACCATACTAAACTGCCCCTGGATTTTCAAAGCTGCTAATGCCCTCGCTACTGATGCTGCTGCTCTGTGCAGCTCCTCTTGGCTAAGAGAAGCTGAAGGAACTTCCTCTTTTCTCAATAAGACTCCTCCATCCTTCTTTGTTGTAACACACTATGAAGTGTCTTCTCTTTTTAGCTGACTATTGTGCATAACTCTCACTAATTCCAGTGGCAAAGGTGTAAGAGTTCCTGTCAATGCAAACATTTGATGTTGTCATCATCAGTGGTAATATATTAATATCAGGTGGGAATGTAGTGATTGGAAGAGCCCAGATAAATCTCCAGACCTGTGTTTCATCAAGGGATGATTAGCTTTTCTGTATACTAGATCTGCCATCAACATCTTATGGCTGGTCAAGGTTGCTCTTTGCGTTGAGTCACTTCAAAGAGGTTTCTCTCACCTACTCCAGGCTTGGATGACAATTAATCTCAGTAATTTCTTTCCAGCATCTGATTATTTTAAAATATGATCCTTGTTTCTTTAAATCTGCACTGAACTGTCACATTGATTTGGAAATAAACACCCTTTCTGGGGTCAATAATGGCTTTTAGTAATAGGGGAACTATGCAAAAATGAGGGGGTTAGTTAAACAGAAATTAAAAGGTATAGTGACTAAAGTGAAATCCCTGCAAGCTGCATGGGCGCTTTTTAAAGACACCATAATAGAGGCCCAACTTATATGTATACCCCAAATTAAGAAACACAGTAAAAGAACTAAAAAAGAGCCACCATGGCTTAACAACCATGTAAAAGAAGCAGTGAGAGATAAAAAGACTTCCTTTAAAAAGTGGAAGTCAAATCCTAGTGAGGTAAATAGAAAGGAGCATAAACACTGCCAAATTAAGTGTAAAAATGTAATAAGAAAAGCCAAAGAGGAGTTTGAAGAACGGCTAGCCAAAAACTCCAAAGGTAATAACAAAATGTTTTTTAAGTATATCAGAAGCAGGAAGCCTGCTAAACAACCAGTGGGGCCCCTTGATGATCGAGATACAAAAGGAGCGCTTAAAGACGATAAAGTCATTGCGGAGAAACTAAATGGATTCTTTGCTTCAGTCTTCACGGCTGAGGATGTTAGGGAGATTCCCCAACCTGAGCTGGCTTTTGTAGGTGACAAATCTGAGGAACTGTCACAGATTGAAGTGTCACTAGAGGAGGTTTTGGAATTAATTGATAAACTCAACATTAACAAGTCACCGGGACCAGATGGCATTCACCCAAGAGTTCTGAAAGAACTCAAATGTGAAGTTGCGGAACTATTAACTATGGTTTGTAACCTGTCCTTTAAATCGGCTTCTGTACCCAATGACTGGAAGATAGCTAATGTAACGCCAATATTTAAAAAGGGCTCTAGAGGTGATCCCGGCAATTACAGACCGGTAAGTCTAACGTCCGTACCGGGCAAATTAGTCGAAACAATAGTAAAGAATAAAATTGTCAGACACATAGAAGAACATAAATTGTTGGGCAAAAGTCAACATGGTTTCTGTAAAGGGAAATCGTGTCTTACTAATCTATTAGAGTTCTTTGAAGGGGTCAACAAACATGTGGACAAGGGGGATCCAGTGGACATAGTGTACTTAGATTTCCAGAAAGCCTTTGACAAGGTCCCTCACCAAAGGCTCTTATGTAAATTAAGTTGTCATGGGATAAAAGGGAATGTCCTTTCATGGATTGAGAACTGGTTAAAAGACAGGGAACAAAGGGTAGGAATTAATGGTAAATTCTCAGAATGGAAAGGGGTAACTAGTGGTGTTCCCCAAGGGTCTGTCCTAGGACCAATCCTATTCAACTTATTCATAAATGATCTGGAGAAAGGGGTAAGAAGTGAGGTGGCAAAGTTTGCAGATGATACTAAACTGCTCAAAATAGTTAAGCTCAAAGCAGACTGTGAAGAACTTCAAAAAGATCTCACAAAACTAAGTGATTGGGCAACAAAATGGCAAATGAAATTTATTGTGGATAAATGTAAAGTAATGCACATTGGAAAAAATAACCCCAACTCTACATACAATATGATGGGGGCTAATTTAGCTACAACAAATCAGGAAAAAGATCTTGGAGTCATCGTGGATAGTTCTCTGAACACGTCCACACAGTGTGCAGAGGCGGTCAAAAAAGCAAACAGGATGTTAGGCATCATTAAAAAGGGGATAGAGAATAAGATGGAGAATATCTTATTGCCCTTATATAAATCCATGGTACGCCCACATCTTAAATACTGCCTACAGATGTGGTCTCCTCATCTCAAAAAAGATATTCTGGCACTAGAAAAGGTTCAGAGAAGGGCAACTAAAATGATTAGGGGTTTGGAACGGGTCCCATATGAGGAGAGATTAAAGAGGCTAGGACTTTTCAGCTTGGAAAAGAGGAGACTAAGGGGGGATATGATAGAGGTATATAAAATCATGAGTGATGTGGAGAAAGTAGATAAGGAAAAGTTATTTACTTATTCCCATAATAT
>QXTE01000063.1:7069122-7106593 GCA_003942145.1 Platysternon megacephalum
AGATCTTGGAGTCATCGTGGATAGTTCTCTGAAGATGTCCACGCAGTGTGCAGAGGCGGTCAAAAAAGCAAACAGGATGTTAGGAATCATTAAAAAGGGGATAGAGAATAAGACGGAGAATATATTATTGCCCTTATATAAATCGATGGTACGCCCACATCTTAAATACTGCGTACAGATGTGGTCTCCTCATCTCAAAAAAGATATACTGGCACTAGAAAAGGTTCAGAGAAGGGCAACTAAAATGATTAGGGGTTTGGAACGGGTCCCATATGAGGAGAGATTAAAGAGGCTAGGACTTTTCAGCTTGGAAAAGAGGAGACTAAGGGGGGATATGATAGAGGTATATAAAATCATGAGTGATGTGGAGAAAGTAGATAAGGAAAAGTTATTTACTTATTCCCATAATATCTGAACTAGGGGGTCACCAAATGAAATTAATAGGCAGCAGGTTTAAAACAAATAAAAGGAAGTTCTTCTTCACACAGCGCACAGTCAACTTGTGGAACTCCTTACCTGACGAGGTTGTGAAGGCTAGGACTATAACAGAGTTTAAAAGAGAACTGGATAAATTCATGGAGGTTAAGTCCATTAATGGCTATTAGCCACGATGGGTAAGGAATGGTGTCCCTAGACTCTGTTTGTCAGAGGGTGGAGATGGATAGCAGGAGAGAGATTACTTGATCATTAACTGTTAGGTTCACTCCCTCTGGGACACCTGGCATTGGCCACTGTCGGTAGACAGGATACTGGGCTAGATGGACCTTTGGTCTTACCCAGTACGGCCGTTCTTATGTTCTTTGTCATGCTACACTTGTGTTTTTCCTTGAGCCATATTTTTTTTCTTTTCACAACGTTCTTTTTTTTTTTAAAAAGACAATGTTGAAAGTCTCCTAATTTATCTTACTCTGCGTTCTTTTGAAATGCATACATACTGTAAATGTCTTCAGATGTGTAAATCAAACCATAGATGATGTCAGAGACATCTGCTTCCTTTACCATCTGTTTTTTCCCCCCCATTACTAATGAAGTTGTCATGAAATGTGCTTAGTTTTGTTTGTAGGAACTGGAATCAGAGTTTTGTGCTATTATATTGAAATATAACAGTAGAGTAATTACCATATATTTGGGTGACAAGCATTAGGCAATGTCAAGATGTAATGAGTTTCTCTCTACAGATTGCAATCCTCTTGCTGATGTTTAATATTAACATCATGCTGATGTACTCCCCTTTTTTCTGCTGTTCCCCCCTACCTTCCCCCCCTCCCCACAGATTTTCTGCACCCTCTGCATCATTTTGTGATCTCTTCTTCTGACCTAGATAAAAGTGACTTTCTCAGCCATTCATTATTATGTCAAAATGTGCCTCTAGTGTGATAAAGCTGTTGATATGTTGCAGTCTCACTAACCATAACTTGGCTGTCACTTTCCTTTGATTATAATAGGGACTCGGAGCTGCTTTTTCCCTTCTTCTTTCCTGGGTCTTACCTCTGGCTAGGTAGAATGTCATGTTAAAAGAAATATTAAAGTTTGTTAATGTACACTAACATGTAAGTGAAATTTTGGATCCCGGCTATCATTCTCTCAAATCAGTTTTTTTTCCCTCTCTCTCTGTTATCAGTCATATGTAAAATTGTTGCATTGTTGCCAACACCATTGCTTTTATTTGACAGACATAGCATTTGCTTTTCTTCCCAGGATTTATGATCTTGAATCAGAACAAATAGAAAGGCTTTCCTCTGTCATCTGTTTTAGGACTGCTCAAAGTAAGACTCAGGATTGACTGCGTTTTGGGGGAAGTATGAAAGAATATAAAAATCTCTTCTTGATAGTGCTGCATGAAAGGCTACAAATAGATTTTAAACCAGCTCTTTTTGAGGGGCTGAGGTGAAAAGGGGGACACTCATGTATCAGTAGGTCGTCCCTGCAGCTTTCAGCATATAGGGTTCTCTCATGCCCTTTGGCTGATAATAGATGTCACTACTATCATTTATTCTGTCATACACAAGATTTAGGACCTAATTATCCACAGTCTTGCATCTTCTGAAGTTAAACCAACTATAATGTGCTCCTGTTCGGGTTTGGTAATGTTTTATACCCCTTTGTACAGATGTAATTGACTCCACTAGGTACATGACTGGGGAGAATTAGATTCTTTGTTCCCAGATCTTTTTTGGGGAAGAGAGTTATATCAAAAGCACAAAAATTAAAAAAAAAAAAGAAAAGAAAAGAAAGAATGAATCTAAAGAAAGTAATGACTGAAAGCCATAGTCCTAAAGTTTCAAAATTCTAATTGCATGCATTACGGGAGATTAAAATAACACAATATCATTATATATTCTAAGGAAACTGAGCACATGGTGCTTTTGCTTCAAAACTGCTAACAAAGAACCCTATGATAGAGAACATTTCTACTTGCTGGGAAGAAAAGAGCATATGTCAACTAAACCACAGAGGACTATGTATAAAAGTAGCTTAAGGGACTGGATTAATCTCACAGAAGGAAAGAATATCAGAGCAAGTGAGGCTCTGTAGTGTTGTGGGGGCCTAATTTCTATAGAACACTTAACACAAACAAGGATCCAGAAATCCTAAAACAGCAGATTTGAGTTTTTTATTTTTTTAGGCTGTATACAATTAAAATATTACTACAAATGCAGTGTCCCAGAGCTTCATACTGACCCTATTCAAACCTGCTTTTTCATGTATCATGCCTCCATTGTCCAGTGGGTTCACCAGTTTTGCAGTCCAGTCATACAAAAAAGTATCCATTGACTTCAAGTTGTGTGGTCTGTGAATGACAAAAGTGCAGGAGCAAAATGTAATCAAATGTGTCTAAATTTCTGTGATGTCACCTGCATAACAGTTTATGGATTTTGGTAGCATTTTAGAAACTGCACAACTATAATTAGAGCTTGTTGGGGAAAAAAGTCTGTCCGTTTTGTTTTAACAGAAAATAGCTTTTCAACGCAGTGGAAATGTTCATGCAAAAATACCTGTTTTCATGAGATAAATGAGTTTTTAATCAGAAAACCTTAAACTGAAAACAAAATACTGGTTTTGACAAAAACATGAAAAATTGTTTTGAGAAAAGTTGATAACTTCCCCTCCCCCCATGTTTTGTCTAAATTTGGACAAAAATGGGGAGAAAAAATCCGTCAGCTCTCCCTACAATTCAAATGTGCATTCAATTGGCTCTCATCCTCTGTTCTGTTGCCTCTGTGTAACTCCGCTGAAACATACACCAATGCAACTTGGCTAAGTGAAAGCAGAACTTGGCCCACTGTTTGATCAAGTATTCTAAAATTAGGCTTCCAGGCTTTGACAACTGCCCTATCTTTTAATCATTCTGTTGTGCCCGGGACAGATGAGAAGATGGAAAAATAATAAGGTACATCAATCTATTGTTTTAGATTGAAGAAATCAATACTTTGAAAATTATCTTTTAATTAACAGCTAGTTATAAGTAAAATAAGCTGTGGGAGGCCTGAAATCTGATGGTATGGCAACTCTCCAGCTACTTTTAATTTAAAATAGATTGGCTGTTAAATTTTAAATGATTTCTGAGTTAGTTACATGACTCCATGACCACAATAAGTAACTTGTCAGAGGGTATGTCTATGCTGTTGCAGGGAGTATGCCTCCCAGCCCAGACAGGAAAAGACACTAGCTTACCTCGAGCTCGTGTGCTAAAAATAGGAGTATGAACATTGCGGCATGAACTAGCCACCTACGTCCATGCCTGGCTGACCCCCTGGATCCGAGCGCAGGTGATTAGCCCAAGCTGCCACCCTTACTACCACATCCATGCTGTTATTTTTAGCCTGCTAGCTTGAGCCGAGTTAGCATGTATTTATTTATCTCGGCTGGGAGGCATTCTCCCAGCTGCAGTGTAGACATACCAAGAGGGTCTCCAATCAAGTGACTGTTGAATGCCTTTGTACTGAAATTCTAGGCTAGAACCCTCAATGTTTAAAAATCTAGGTTAACAGGCAGGGCAAGCAGAGAGCTGGAAAAATATGTACGCTAGTTAGGAGAATGCCCATTGCAAACCCATATCTGAGACCTGTGTGTATGTTTTATTTAGGAATTAAATAGAAGGAGGTATTAGGGGAAGTAGGACTAAATAATCCAGGGAATTGGTAATGGATAGGTACCTTTCTTTGGTATGTCACTGGTTTGAGTCTAGCTCTAGGTCATTACAGACCTAAGGTCATTACCATATTGACCAAATCCTGTTGACTTACCCATACAAGTAGTACCATTGACTTCAGTGGAAGTACATGGATGAGGAAGGTGAGTGGGATTTACACAGACTGTATCAGGGTTCAAGGACAAGACTATAGCAGAGTTCAAAAAAGAACTAGATATATTAATGGAGGATAGGTCCATCAATGGCTATTAGTCAGGATGAGCAGGGATGGTGTCCCCAGCCTCCATTTGCCAGAAGCTGGGAATGGGCAAAAGGGGATGGATCACTTGATTACCTGTTCTGTTCAGTCCCTCTGGGGCACCTGGCATTGGCCACTGTCGGAAGACAGGATACTGGGCTAGATGGACCTTTGGTCTGACCCAGTATGGCCGTTCTTATGTAGTTAAATGAGTTGGTGAACTCAGTATTGTTACTGACAGTACATGATCACATTACGAAAACCACCATCACAATTGGCATCCTTATTAATAGCCTCAATATTTTTCCACTGGCAGATCATGGATACAGGACTTCAGTACCCCGATATCATTCTGGCACCTTTCACTAGTACTAACATTCAAATGCTCATCCAAAGCAACCTTAGTCCTTTAAGATGCCACTTTTCCAGCAAATAATGAATTTTTGAAAATTTAACCTGGGTAAAATTTCAATATTTCCATGTATAAATGTTTGCAGCTTCCATATAGATAAAGAATTTTTCCACAGAAATAAATTTTTACTCATTATAAACAGTCTTTTACTTTCACCCATGCACAGACAGCCAAAATAAATAAATAAATAAAAAGGAAGGTGAAAGCTTTTGTCAAAATGACATTATACAGACATGAGATGTCACCTACTTAATGCTAACTTATTTGCATGGTTCCATTCATTGATCAGATTGAATTTTCATTTTAAACAGAAAATTTTAATATTTCACTATTTATTACCTAGAGATGATGTGACAAATGACATCCAGGAGAGAGCTGGATCCTTAGGGGACTATAGGTTATTTCTATTACTATGGTCTTGTTACTGTGATTTTCTTGGTTAATATGACCAGGTGTAACCTTTTGAAATTCTGCAGTATCTGTACTCAAAACATTTGCCCTAGACAATTCATGATCAAGGGTTAAAGTATGGTCCATGTATATTTGGCAAACAAGTAGAGAGCACCTGTGTGAGTGACCTGTTTGTTGTTATATTTGGAAATAAACTTAAAGTATTTTTGTAATTTGAATTTGTGACATTTGTTTTTAAGAAAGAACTCACTGGAATTAGTTTTTTAAAATACACATAAAAATACCTTCACCAAGAAGCATACATAACTAACCAAAACAAGCACATTATCTTATCATCATAGCCCTGGCCTTCCCTTTCTCCTGAGCTTGTTTTGGCCCCAGTTCAGAACACCACTTAAACATGTGTTTAAGTACACCATTAATGAGGATGCTTTCCTGAATCAGGGTCTCTGTAGGCCTAGACAGGTTCTCATTGGATTCATCCTCATTCCACTTACAGGTGTAAAATTGCAGATGTTCGTAAGTGGAGGATCAGGGCCTTATATTGTAAAGCAGGGGTAGCCAACCGATGGCATGCGTGCTGCCTTCGGCACGTGAGCTGATTTTCAGTGGCACTCACACTGCCCAGGTCCTTGCCACCGGTCCGGGGGACTCTGCATTTTAATTTAATTTTAAATGAAGCTTCTTAAACATTTTAAAAACCTTATTTACTTTACATACAACAATAGTTTAGTTATATATTAAAGACTTATAGAAAGAGACTTTCTAAAAATGTTAAAATGTATTACTGGCACGCGAAACCTTAAATCAGAGTGAATAAATGAAGACTCGGCACACCACTTCTGAAAGGTTGCCGACCCCTGTTGTAAAGTGTTTGAAGCAGAGTCTGTGAGTTGAAATTCTGGCTTATTGAACTCAATGAGGCCAACATTTCATGAAGTGTTTTCTGTCTGGAAAGGGCCATGCAAAATTATGGCACTAATAATAATACCTAGCTCTTATATAATGTATTTCATCGGTAGATTTCAAAGCGCTACACAAAAATGGTTAGCTTTCTTATCCTACAGAAGGAGGAAAGTGAGGCTCAGGAAGTGAAGTGACTTGCCAAAGGTCACCCAGAAGGCCGGTGGCTGTGCTGGTAATAGAGCTCAGGTCTCCTAAGTCCCAGTCCATCACTATATCCACTAGACAACACTGCCTCCCTTAAATAAATGATAAAGAATAAGTGCTTTGGGGACAATCTGTGATAACACTATCTGGCTTTAAAAGTTATCTAGAGTTGTATTTTGCTCTTTAATATTTAAAGAAATATTTAGATCACAGGGAAATATTGTATATCTATTTCTTAATATTTCCAAAAGACCTGAAATTACAGAAACCAAAAACCTCTGTATATCATGCAAGATTATTCTTTTTGGTGTATGATACATTGTAGAAAATAATAAGTAATGTTTTGTAGGGTTTAATATATGAATCACTTTTTAGCCTGAATCAAAGCTCCAGGTTAAGATTATCTAAAACATTTATAGACCACAAAAGAAAGGACACCACCCAATTAGAACATAAAAAGGGTCATTCTGGGTCAGACTGAATGGTCCATCTAGCCCAGTATCCTGTCTTCTGACAGTGGACAAAGCTAGGTGATTCAGAGGGAATTAATAGAACAGGGCAATTATCAACTGATATAACACTGTCTTCGGGAGCCAAAAAAATCTNGAGCATTATATCAAGGTAGAAGTGTAATCTATCCCCTGTCATCTAGTCCCAGCTTCTGGCAGTCTGAGGTTTAGGGAGACCAGTAACAAAGGTTGTGTCCCCGACCATCGTGGCTAACAGCCATTGATGGACCTATCCTCCATGAACTTAGCTAATTCTTTTTATGGACCCAGTTATACATTTGACCTTCACAACATCCCCTGGCAACAAGTTCCACAGCTTGATTGTGTGTTGTATGAGGAATTACTTCCTTATGTTTGTTTTAAACTTACCTATTAATTTCATTGGGAGACCTCTGGTTCTTATGTTATGTTGTGATGAGGTGTACTTGCCCTGCACTGGAGCGGAAGGGATTAAGACAGCACTCTTAGCAGCGGAAGCCATGCCCCCTCGACCCTGCTGGGCATGTTCCAACTGCCGCTGTATAACAGGGAACAGCCTAGCTCAGTCTCGGCTGACCGCCGAGGAGGAAGGATGCACCTTGCTGGCTCCAGCCGAGGAGCAGCCAGGATCCTGGACCATGGGAGCAGGAGACACTGAGGCCCAGGCAGGCACCCAGGGACCTGCAGATGCCCCAGGGAGATTGCAGTCATCACCCGAAGAGCCCAGAGACTCCAAAGACACTCTGACTTCAACTGCAGGAGCCACGGTAGGAAGTAGCCTAGGGAGGGACTAGCCAGTGTTCCTGCAGCAGTTGGCATGGTGCGGGCGGATTCCCTGCCAACTTAGTGGCAAACCCATTCGCCCCTACCAGGGCCCTGGGCTGGGGCCCGGTGGAGCAAGGAGGGCCCAGGTCCTCCTACCTGGCCAAACACCCCCCAACCCCCTACCCCCCGATGACTCTGGCCATTGGGCTGCGCTTCCCTGCAGCTGAGGGGAGTCTTACTGACTCTGGCCATTCAGCTATGCTTCTCAGCAGCCAAGGGGAGTCCTACTGACTCTGGCCATTAGGCCGTGCTTCCTGGAAGCCAAGGGGAGTCCTACTGACTCTGGCCATTAAGCTGAACTTCCCCAAAGACAAGGGGAGTCCTATTGGTGCTGGCCATTTGACCATGCAGCCCTGAGGCTGAGGGCAGCCATATAGAATTAACTGTGGGGCTACCACACACTCTTACCCCACCCCTAGGGTGATGGGATTTATGCCATATGTGAAGGAGAAAAGTAACACTTCAGAGAGACAAGGGGGGTGAGGTAATATCTTTTATTGGACCAACTTATGTTGGAGAGAGAGACAAACTTTCAAGCCACACAGAGCTCTGCATACTTCCCTATTCACTTTCTCCACACCATTCATGATTTTAGAGATGTCAGTCATAACCTCCCCTTCATCATCTCTTTTCTCAGCTGAACAGCATGCAGTATTCAAGGTGTGGGTGTACAATGGATTTATATAGTGACATGATGATATTGTCTGTCTTATTAGCTATCCCTTTCCTAAAGGTTCATAATATTCTGTTAGCTTTTTTGACTGCTGCTGCACATTGTGATGGTGTTTTCAGAGATGCCAAGGTGACTCCAGTGACTCCAAAATATCTTTCTTGAGGGTTAACAGCTAATTTAGAACCCATCATTTTATATGTATAGTTGAGATTGTTTCCCAATGTGCATTACTTTGCATTTATCAACATTGTATTTCATCTGCCATTTTCTTGCCCAATCACCCAGTTTTTGTGAGATCCCTTTGTAACTCTTTGCAATCTGCTTTGGATTTAACTATTTTGAGTAATTTTGTATAATCTGCAAACTTTGCCAACTCAATGTTCCTCCCTTTACCAGATCATTTATAAATATGTTGAACAGCATATGTCCTAATACAGATCCTTGGGAGGCACCACTATTTACCTCTCTCCATTCTGAAAACTGACCATTTATTCCTACCCTTTGTTTCCTGTCTTTTAACCAATTACTGATTCATGAGAGGACCATTCCTCTTATCTCATGACTGCTTACTTTGTTTAGGAGACTTTGATGAGGGATCTTGTCAAAGGCCTTCTGAAAATACACTATATCCACTGGATTACATGTTCACACGTCTGTTGACCTCCCTCAAAGAATTCTAATAGATTGGTGTCACGTGATTTTCCTTGACAAAAGCCCTGTTGACTCTTGCCCCACATATTCATTTATGTGTCTGATAATTCAGTTCTTTACTATAGTTTCAACCAATTTGCTTGGTACAGAAGTTAGGTTCATTGGCCTTAATTGCCGGGATTGCCTCAACCCTTTTTAAAAATTGGCCTTGTGTTACTATCCTCCAAACATCTGGTACAGAGGCTGATTTAAGTGATAGGTTACATACCACAGCTATTAGTTCAGTAATTTCATATTTGAGTTCCTTCAGAACCTTTGCATCAATACCATCTGGTGCTGGTGACTTATTACTATTTAATTTATCAATTTATTTCTAAACCTCCTCTGTTGACTCCTCAATCTGGGACAGTTCCTCTGACTTGTCACCTAAAGAGAATGGTTCAGGTGTGAGAATCTCCCTCACATCCTCTGCAGTGAACACTGATGCAAAGAATTCAACTAGCTTCTCTGCAACGGCTTTGTCTTCCTTGAACACTCCTTTAGGACCTTGATTGTCCAGTGGCCACACTTAGTGTTTGGCAAAGTTCCTGCTTCTGATGTACTTTTAAAAAAAAAAATGCTGTTTAGTTTTTGTGTCTTTTGCTAGTTGCTCTTCAAATTCTTTTTTGGCGTGTCTAATTATACTTTTACATTTGACTTGCCAGGATTTATGCTCCTTTCTATTTTTCTCAGTAAGATTTGACTTCCAATTTTTAATGATGCCTTTTTGCCTCTAACTCCTTCTTTTACTCTGCTGTTTAGCTACAGTGACATTTTTTGTCCTCTTGCTATTTTTGTGTGTGTGTGTTTTATTTGGGGTATACATTTAGTTTGACCCTATATTATGGTGTTTTTAAATAGTTTCCCTGCAACTTGCAGGCATTTCACCCTTTTGACAGTTCCTTTTAATTTCCATTTAACTAGCTTCCTCATTTTTGTGTAGTTTTTGAAGTTAAATTCTACAAGAGTATAGGCAGCACACTTTCAAATAAATGTCAAGTCCTTCATTTTCATTAGGCAGTGTAACGGGGCGCAGACTCTCCATAACGGCGCCTCCTGCTGGTTGGTTTGGGAATTAGCTCTTTCAGCGGTGCACCTTCACTAGTGGTGTCTCGCCCACTGTTACTCTCTCGGTCTCCACAGTCAGACCCACATCACTCTTGGACCACGGCGTCCACTTCTGGACACTACCCTCTGCTGTGCCCACGCCGCTGGCTCGCTTACCCCTTCCGGGGGACCGGCAGCTTCTGTTTCTATCACCCCCCATCAGTGGCTCACTACAGTCCTCAGTCTAGCCCCTTCCTCCAAGGGCAAACTGTAGGCTGGCTTAGCCACTCTCATCATTGGCAAGTGGGGGGAAAAGACGGGGGCCCAGGCCTGCCCACTACTCTGGGCCCCGACCCAGGGACCCTCTAGCGGCAGCCACTTACTGCCCTCCTCCAACTCTCCACTACTGCCAGCTTCCCTGGGCCACTTCCCCGTAGCCCCAGCACCTTCTCTGCTCCTTTGTGTCAGGGCCCCAGTCTGGCAGTCGTCAACCTAGAGCTCCCCCAGCCTCCGCTGACCCTGCCCAGCCCTGCTCTGTCTTAGGTGCTTCTCTCTCCAAGAGCCAGTTCTTCTCCCTTTGCCCTCCAGGGAGACACTGCCCTTCTCTCTGCCCGGCAACCTTCTTATAGGGCCCAGCCTGGCCCTGATTGGCTGTTTTCAAGCTTGCACTTGATTGGCTCCCAATAAACCCTTCCAGGATTGGCTGGGGCTCTGTGCAGCCTCTCTGGCTTGCTTTAATCCCTTCCATGCCAGAGTGGGACAGCTGCCCCACTAGAGGCAGTAAAACTTTGCTTATATGTGATCTGCCTATGCATATGCTTTATAATTCACACTAAGAATGGTGTATCCCCCCACTGTCTCAGCAAATGTTTAATAATGGAGCACAGCAGTGTTGTTTCACATTATTAAAATATAATCATTTTAAGTGAAACATAATATCAGAATTTTGTTAAAGGCCAACAATGTGCTTGGTGTTATATGAGACATGGAAAACGAGACCAAGTCAGATTCTGATCTCATTTAAACCAATCTAAACCAAGAGTAACTTTGCAATGGAATTAATCTTGATTTACACTGAGGTAAATGCCCTCCCTCCCCCGAATTTAGCCCCCCTTCATCCTTAAGATTTTAGTGTAGGCACCAACCCTGTAAGGTTTTGTGTTTAAGTGGACTCTTGAAACCAAGTGGACCCCCATGTGGAGCAGCTGTAGGATGCATAGTAGTATATTATGAAGCATTGGACAATAATTAAAGTTATAGTTATTTAGCAATATTTTCCACTGTAATTATCCTTTTTTAAATTGCTTGATCATATAGCATTTCATAAAATCTTATGATTTGCAATGAATCTTCCAATCAGTGAAAATGAATGAGATTCACTCTTTCTGGCTTTATTAAATTTAAAGTTATTGCTACTTTTGTTTGCATATGTAACTAATTGGGGGAAGCCTGGTAAGGGGAATTCTGCCCTCAGATACATATGGTGCATTTTACATGAACAATAGCTTTAGGCACATATCTGAGGTCAGAATTTGTTCCCAAGTTTATATTGCTGTGTACTGAAGGATCACAAAATTCCCAGCTTGAGTCTATGAACAGAGAGGATGACCTTTTATTAAATGAAAAAAAAGATTTGATGTTTGAGATCTAATCTACAGAACAAAGACCAGGGTTTTTTTGGGGGGCAGTTCTTCAGGCATACACAAATAGTAGGACAGAAGATCCCAAGCCTTCCTAGCCAATAGACACCATCAGTTTATTTTCATGCAGACATTTTAGGCCCTGTCTACACTGGCAAGTTTCTGCGCAGTAAAGTAGCTTTCTGCTTTGTAAGTCCCGAGGTGTACACACCACCAAGCCACTTAGTGCGCAGAAATAGCTTAGCTGCAGCGCTGTAAATAAAGCACCCCGACGAGACGTGTACAGCTTTCTGCACCGGGGGTACAGCGCCGCGGTGCCAGTGTAGACACCTTGGTCGATTACAGCGCTGTAATTGGCCTCCGGGAGGTGTCCCACAATGCCTGATCTCACCTCTCTGGTCATCGGTTTGAACTCTACTGCCCTGCCCTCAGGTGACCAACCGTCATCCCCACCCCATAAATTCCTTTGGAATTTTGAAAGTCCCCTTCCTGTTTGCTCAGTGATGTATGCAGTGGTCTCAGCACATCTTTACAGGTGGCCATGCCTGCTCCACTCACCAGGTGATCCCCCGCTTGGAGCAATGCCGAGTTGCTGGACCTCATCAGCATTTGGGGAGAGGAGGCTGTCCAGTCCCAGCTGTGCTCCAGACGTAGGAATTATGATACCTATGGACAGATTTCACGATGCATGACAGAAAGGGGCCATGACTGGGACAAACTGCAGTGCAGGGTCAAAGTGAAGGAGCTACGGAACGCCTACCACAAGGTACGGGAGGCAAACCACCGCTCTGCTGCTGCGCCCATGAGCGGCCGGTTCTACATAGAGCTGGACACAATACTCGGTGGCAACCCCACTTCCACTGCGAAGGCCACTGTGGATACTTCAGTGGCTCGCGTGCCGGTCAAGAGTGGACCGAGCCAGGAGGAAGAAATCTTGGATGAGGATGTGGAGGCGGAGGGGGACCTAGAGGCAGAGGATGACTCAGAAGTCAGAGATGCATGCAGCCAGGAGCTCTTTTCTATCCCCGAGGAGGCTAGCCAGTCACAGCTGTCGGATCTTGGCAAAGCGCAAACAGGAGTGGAGGCCCCGGTAAGTGTATTTGATTTTGAGAATCGCTGAAGCGAGTTGTTCCGGGCATGAGAGTTGCAGAAAGCAGGTTTGTGTCTATATGATGAACGTACCACCATATGCCTAGTCTGAGCGGTGGAACAGGCTGTTTATTGACTCCCTCACTTCATGGGAATCTGCCTCAGAGATCTCCAGGAAACTCATGGAGATACTGGGAAATCCGCTGCCGGAGGTTCTTTGGCAGAGCTGCTTTCTTTCTTGCCCCATTAACGGTAACTTTCCTGTGCCACTGTGGGGGGGAACCATTGCTGCACACAGGCAAGCCACATAAGGGCCAGGACGGAAGCCGCAGTCTTGGAGAAGACCCTCCCTTGATTTCCTGATCATCCTCAGCAGTGAGATATCTTTCATAATGATCACAGCCTGTGGAAAATGTGGGGACAGGAATGATTATCAGCCCCTACCCCCGCCCCAGTGCTGGCTCTCCCCAAGAGCCGCGTGTCCAGTGTCCAGTAGGGTCCAGGAACACTGATTTCCCCTGCCCCTATGGCAACTCACCATTTTGGGGGTCTTGTGTCTCATGTGTGCTAGCCTGGGGTCAGCCAGTTAGTGACAGGTATGTGAATAGTGGCTGTGTTTTAAATCAGTGGTCTGTGTTGCAAACAACACTGCTTCTGTAAAACGTTGCATTTTGGCTTCACATAGATGACCTTGGGAGCCCAGCCTCCCTCTTTGTTATCGCTGGCTGAACAGCTGCGCAGAATTAGAAAGCGCCCACGAAGAACTAAGGAGGACTTTCTGCATGACGTTATGATGCACTCCGGGGCTGAAAAACAGGAATTGAAGGAGTGGTGGGACAGCGAGAAGAGGGACTGAAAGGAGAACACGGCACACCAGAATGAAGCCATGGATCAGCTCTTAAACATTATGGAGTACCAAGTGGACATGCTTGAGGCAATACTAGCACTGCAAACCGAGCAGCTCTGCGCCCGCCCACCCCTGCAGCCGCTGTTACAAAACTCTTTCCCATGTACCCCCCAGACATTGCCAACACACTCTTATCAACCTCCTGGCTCCAGTCTGTACCCGCGGAATTCCACTCCTCCCTCGTCACAGTCAGGGCCGGCGCAACCCATTAGGCGACCGCCTAGGTCGCCTAGGGCGCGGCTATTTTGGGGGCGCCGGCACTGCGGCCGCCCGTTCAAATTTGGGGGCGGGACCTTCCGCCGCCGCTGTTGGGGGCGGCATTTCGGGGGCGGGACCTTCCACCGCCTAGGGCGCCGGAAGAGCTGGCGCCGCTACTGGTCACAGTCCAGCACTGCGGACTCCAAGTACCCACTGCAGTCAACACCCATCCCTCTGCAGTTTGGCCCTGCTGAAGTTCAGTACCCACTGCACTGTACTCCAAAAGAGAAGGTTGGATATGATCCCTGGACATACACAAATCTTTAGCCGTCCTGGAACCCCACCTTCTCCTTGGACCTTTCCTTCCCCCATCCCCCTCAGTGCTGATGTGGGTTTTTTTTGTTTGACTCTCTCCTCCAGTTGTTGTTTTTTAATAAAGAATTGTGTTGCTTTGAAAGCAATCTTTATTCTATTAATTGAAAGCAAATAGAGCCCTGAAAAGCAACAGACTGTTATCTTGAACCTTCATATTGCATCGTCTGCACCAATCACAATCACCTCCTAGCATTACAAGTACTGCACTCCTGAGCATAGCAACAAATATTAGTGGCTTTCAGCTTCAACTTGCTGCCTCAAGTCATCCGTGATCCTTATGGCCCTGCGCTGCGCCCCTCTAATAGCCCTTGTCTCTGGCTGTTCAAATTCAGCCTCCAGGCGCTGAGCCTCAGCGGTCCAGCCCTGAGTGAAGCTTTCACCTTTCCCTTCACAAATATTATGGAGTGTACTGCACACGGCTATAAGCATAGGAATATTGTCATTGGCCAGGTCCAGCTTCCCATATAGGCAGCGCCAGCGGGCCTTTAAACGGCCAAAAGCACACTCAACAGTCATTCTGCACTTGCTTAGCCTGTTGTTGAACCGCTCCTTGCTGCTGTCAAGTCGCCCCGTGTATGGCTTCATAAGCCATGGCATTAAGGGGTAGGCGGGGTCTCCCAGGGTCACAATGGGCATTTCAACTTCCCCTAGGGTGATCTTCTGGTCCAGGAAGAAAGTCCCTGATTGCAGCTTCCTGAACAGGCAAGTGTTCCAAAAGATGCGTGTGTCATGCACCTTTCTGGACCAGCCTCCGTTAATGTCTGTGAAATGCCCACGGTGATCCACAAGCCCCTGGAGAACCATTGAGAAATACCCCTTGCAATTAATGTCCTCGGTGGCTAGGTGATCCGGTGCCAGAATTGGAATATGCATGCCATCTATCGTCCCTCTGCAGTTAGGGAAGCCCATTTGTGCAAAGCCATCCACAACGCCACACACATTGGTCTTCCGGAGCAGGATGCGATTAATGGCCCTGCACACTTCCGCCAACACGAGTCCAACGGTCGACTTTCCCATTCCGAACTGGTTAGAGACCGATCGATTGGCTACTGCAGACTGCTGCTTCTACAGTGCAATCGCCACACGCTTCTCCAATGGCAGGGCAGTTCTCATTCTCGTGTCCTTGTGCCACAGGGCTGGGGCGAGCTCATCACACAGTTCCATGAATGTGGCTTTCCTCATCCAAAAGTTCTGCAGCCACTGCTCATCCCAGACGTGCATGATGATGTGATCCCACTACTCAGTGCTTCTTTCCCGAGCCCAAAAGCGGCATTCCACTGTGGTCAGCACCTCGGTGAATGCCACAAGCAATCTTGTGCTGTAGCTAGTAGGCATGGTTAATGTTAGTAGACGTGTTAGTCAGAGCGAGCAGCATACTGGTCAACAGTTTGGGATTCATTCCTGCAGACCAAAGAGGCAGAGCGTGCAGTACACAAACCATTGAAAGATGGCGCCAAATGCGGACGGAAGCACAGGGATTGCTGGGATGCGAAGCAATGCATCACGGGGCATTGGGACAGGACCTAGGATGCCCCGCGACCCCCTCCGCCATCTCAGAACTCTTAGCGGCAGAAGAGGAAGAGATGCTCTGTGGGATAGCTGCCCAGAGTGCACTGCTCTGAATACCGCTGCAAGTGCCACAAGTGTGAACACGCCATTGCACAGGCAACTGACAGTGTGAACACACAACAGTGGTCTCCCTTCAGCACTCTCTGAGCGGCGCTGTATCACTGCTAGTGTAGACGTACCCTTAGTTACCATTAACCCCATATTTATTGGCTTAAAGAAATGGTACAAAGTACATATCTGATATCACCCAAGTCATGGTAAAAGTAAATTATTTTTATATAAAGATTTTCATAGACAATTACAATAAAGAGAAAGAAAGCTGATACTATTCTGGCATCTTTCTTCTTTAACTAATGTCCAAGAAAGTGTTCAGATATTTTATTAGTCATCTTCAGATTACTATATTTATATATAGATAGCCTTATACAGTTGATTTCTGGTTGCATAATGATGCAACATAGCCAATGTTCAACTAAAAAACACTGATGATTCTTTACAGACAACTAAGCCTGCAGTGTTTTTTCATTGTAGCGTCAGCCTATATCTTGGCACAGAATGTGCTATGCTATAGCTAGTTATGTACAATCCATTTTAGTAAGTGGAAATTCTGCTTCTGTTCCACGTATCCAGTTTTTGGCAAAAAATGTTTGGTACATCTCTTCACAGAGATTGAGCTTTTTAACAGAGGGAATACACATGTAAGAAGTTGTTCTAATTCCCTTTTCAACTTAAACACATTCTATTTGAATCAAAAGATGACATAATACCTTATAGTGGTGGGGGGTTTTTTTTAGGCCTTGGCAAGATTTTCTTCTACAATAGGCTTAATGGTTGTGTGGACTATTGGCCATATTTTCCCCCAGTTCTCTGTTGTTAAGGTTTTAACCAAAAGTAGGATCCTCTGCCATTTGTCAGATGTGTATGCGTACTCTGTTTCATCATCCTACCCTCACACACAATCTTGTCTTGCCGGCTAGAGCTTTAACCCAAACATCTGTCTTTTTTCTGGAGGTACATGAAAAATGTCTGCTAGACAGACTACATTTATTCTTCTGGACAGGATACAAAATAATTTCCTTGTCTGTTGCACATTCTTGGATAGCCTCTTGCCTTTTTCTCTACCTTGTTTGTGAAAAGTCTTTAATGTAGATTTCATCTAACCAGGGCCGGTGCAACCATTAGGCAAACTAGGCAGCCGCCTCGGGCGCCAAGATTTGAGGGCGCCAAAAAGGCTACACCTGTAACCCTTTTCCTGCTGCTGTGCTGTCATTCCTCCTCCGGCCGCCAGGAGGCGCTGCGCTGCTCCTGCTCGCCCCCAGGCCCCCTGCTCAGCCCTGCCCCACCCCCACCCCCCTCAGCCCTGCAGCACGGCCCGGCCTGCACTCACCGGCCGCGGGAAGTGCAGAGACCCGGCCCCAGCCGCGCCGCCGGTGAGTGCTGGGGGGTGGTCCCCCCGGCCCTCCAACCAGGCCCCCCGGAAGCCTGGGGGCCCCCCGCTAGCCTCCCCCCGCGGGGGGGCTGTGTAGGGCCCCAGAATATTTAGGGACGGCCCCGGGACCCACCACCCTGCCCACAGCCACCCCCCCCCCCCCCCCACCCGCCCCCGCCCCCCCCCCCCCGCCCCGCCCCCCCCCCCCCCCTCCCCCGAGCTCTGCAGCACGGCCCGGCCTTCACTCACCTGCCGCGGGCAGTGCACGGACCCCGCCCCAGCCGCGCCGCCGGTGAGTGCTGGGGGGTGGTCCCCCCGGCCCTCCAACCAGGCCCCCCGGAAGCCTGGGGGCCCCCCGCTAGCCTCCCCCCGCGGGGGGGCTGTGTAGGGCCCCAGAATATTTAGGGACGGCCCCGGTACCCACCACCCTGCCCACAGCCACCCCCCCCCCCCCCCCCCAGCCCCGCCGCGCACCCCCCCCCCCCCCCCCGCCCCGCCCCCCCCCCCCCCCTCCCACCCGTCCCCCCCCCCCCTCCCCCAGCCCGCCCCCCACACCCCCGCCCCGCCCCCCGCCAACCCCCCCCCCCCCGCCCCCCACCCCCCCCGCCCCCCCCCCCGCCCCCCCCGCAGCCAGCCCCACACCCCCTCTCTCCCGGCCGCCCCTGCTGCCACCCCCGCCTCCCCCCCCATCTCCCGCCCGCCCCCCCCCCCCCGTCTCCCCCCAACCCCCCCCAAACCCCCCCCCGCCAGCCCCCCCCGCCCCCCCTGCCCCCCCTCCGGGCCCCCCCCTCTGCAGGCCGGCCCACCCCCGCGGGCGCCCCCCCAGTCCCACCCCCCCCTCCCCGCCCCCCCCCCACCCCCCGCCCCCTCCCCCGCCCGCCCCCCCACCCCCCCCCCCTCCCCCCCCTCCCCCCCCCCGCCCCCCGCCCCCCCGCCCCCGCCCCCCCCCGCCCCCCCACGCCCCCTGCGCCTCCCGCCCCCCCCCCCCCCCCGTCTCCCGTCAGCCCCCGCTGCCCCCCACGCCCTGTCCCCAGCCCCCCCCCCACCCCCCTCCCCCCCCCCCTCCAACCCCCCCCCCCCTGTCTCCCGCCCGCCCCCCCCCCCCCCTCCCCCAGCCAGCCCCACACCCCCCCCCCCACCCCCCCCCCCTCCACCCCCCCCCCCCCCCCCCCGTCCCCCGCCCCCCCCCCCCCGCCCCCACCCCCCCCCCACCCCCCGCCCCCTCCCCCGCCCGCCCCCCCCACCCCCCCGCCCGAAACCCCCCCCCCCCCCCCCGCCCCCCCCGCAGCCAGCCCCACACCCCCTGTCTCCAGCCAGCCCCACACCACCTGTCTCCAGTCAGCCCCCTCTGCACCCCCTGCCCTGCCCGCAGCCAGACCCTGCTGCACCCCCTATCTCCAGCCAGCCCCCCACACCCCTGTCTCCAGCCAGCCCCCCACCCCCTGCCCTGCCCGCAGCCAGCCCCCCACACCCCTGTCTCCAGCCAGCCCCCCACCCCCTGCCCTGCCCGCAGCCAGCCCCACACACCCCTGCCCGCAGCCAACCAGCCCCACACACCCCTGCCCGCAGCCAGCCCCACACACCCCTGTCTCCAGCCAGCCCCACACACCCCGGCCTCCCCCCAGCCCCCCCCACCCCCCCCCCCCCCCCCCCCCGCCCCCCCCCCCCCCCCCCCCCCCCCCCCCAGCCCCCCCCCCCCCCCCCCCGCCCCCCCCCCCCCCCCCCCCCCCCCCCCCACCCCCCCTCCCCCCCCCCCCTCCCCCCCCCCCCCCCCCCCCCCCCCCCCCCCGCCCCCCCCCCCCCCCCCCCCCCCCCCCCCCCGTCCCCCCCCCCCCCCCCCCCCCCCCCCCCCCCGCCCCCCCCCCCCCCCCCCCCCCCCCCCCCCCGCCCCCCCCCCCCCCCCCCCCCCCCCCCCCACCCCCCCCCCCCCCCCCCCCCCCCCCCCCCCGTCCCCCCCCCCCCCCCCCCCCCCCCCCCCCCCGTCCCCCCCCCCCCCCCCCCCCCCCCCCCCCCCACCCCCCCCCCCCCCCCCCCTCCCCCCCGCCCCCCCCCCCCTCCCCGCCCTGCCCGCAGCCAGCCCCACACCCCCTGTCTCCAGCCAGCCCCACACACCCCTGCCCTGCCCGCAGCCACCCCCACACACCCCGCCCTGCCCGCAGTCAGCCCCACACCCCCCTGTATCCAGCCAGCCGCTGCTGCACCCACTGCCCGCAGCCAGCCCCACACCCCGTCTCCAGTCAGCCCCTGCTGCACCCCCTGCCCTGTCCGCAGCTAGCCCCACACACCCCTGTCTCCAGCCAGCCCCACACCCCCTGCCCTGCCCGCAGCCAGCCAGCCCCACACACCCCTGTCTCCAGCCAGCCCCTCCTGCACCCCCGTGCCCGAAGCCAGCCAGCCCCGCACCCTGTCAGGTTATTCATTTATTTGTATTAAATATGTAGACTAAATAATGAAATTAATAAATGTTCAAGCCAAATGTGTATTAATTCTAATGAACAATGCCACATTATGCAGTATTCATTTTTGAAAGTGTACAATAAGCGATGCTCCGGGGGGAGGGGAAGAGGTGGGGGTGAGGGGCGCAAGTTGGAAGTTTCGCCTAGGGCGCAAAATATCCTTGCACCGGCCCTGCATCTAACACACTTTACACTGGATATTAAGATTAAAAGGAAACTAATGCTAAAATCAGTTGAAAAATACAGAACTGCCAAGGATAATGAAAACTTTTATATCACGAACAGGGGTTCTTTTATGGAATAGACATTAATGTCACAACTCTCAACTGCCTTGCTGAAGGAGGCAGTTGCACTTTTTGGCTCTATGTGTATTTCCATCCTATGAACCTGCCTAGAAGTAAAGTTATCCCCTTTCGTTTCAATCTTAGTTTGAAATTTCCATTTTGTTCCATTGTGTCCAAATTTCACTTGTGTTTCAGGTTGGCTTATTCAGAAGTGTACATAGTCTCAATCCTGGTTGTAGACAGGGATTGTGATACATACACAGATGACTGCAATAAAAAAAAAGAGGGGGAACAAGATGTCAACGGTATTGAAGAGAACAAGTTGACTGTACAAAAGGCTGCAGCTGCAACATCAAAATGCTTAAAAAGAGTATGTTAGTACAGTAGAGACACAAGGTGGGTGAAGTAATGTCTTTTATTGGGTCTCTTTCACCAACAGAAATTGACAAGTTTGTGAGCTACACAGAGCTCTTCTTCAAATCAGAAGAATCATAGAATATCAGGGTTGGAAGGGACATCAGGAGGTCATCTAGTCCAACGCCCTGCTCAAAGCAGGACCAATCCCCAGACAGATTTTTGCCCCAAATTCCTCCCTCAAGGATTGAGCTCACAACCCTGGGTTTAGCAGGCCAATGCTCAAACCACTGAGCTATGCCTCACCCCCCCCAATATGAAGATGTATGTTTTAGTGTTTCTCTGCATTGTGCACTATGACTGCCACAATAAAGATTTTCATTCACTTTTAGTTTCACTTTTTGTTTTGCCTAAATTACCAGAGGAGTGGGGGAGAGGTGGGGAGGGGACAGTGGTTTGCATGTGCTTTACCCATGGCCTTCTTTATACCCTGAAACCATTGAGGTATACTTAATCCCTAACTAGACAGATACCGCTCAGTGCAATTTTATAATATTATTCAGATATGGCTACAGCTCTGCCTACTGAACATAATTATTTTGTACATCCCTTGACTACGCCGGGGGGCGGGGGAGGAGAAATCCTGACACCTCTAATGAAGATATAATTAATTGATTAACTTTAAAGGATGGAATCTTTATTCCTTCAGATTGATTGTCCCTCTGTCTGAACAAAAAAGCATGATTTCTGAAACAGTTGTTTCACAAATAAATGTTCAAGTTGTGTGACCACAACACAGTGGAATCCCCTGAAATGTATAAATTGTGAGTTTTCACTTGTCACAGTGCAGGGCAACTGCAACTGCATTGCCCCTCACGGTCCAGCAAGGGAACTCAATCTGTGCTCCCAGCTCCATAGCCATCACTTATCTTTGGCAGATGCCCACATCTCTCTCCCTCCTGTGTGAGGTATTTCCCGACTGCACAGCTCCCCTGCCTACATTGGGAACTTCCCAGCAAAGTCAGACTGCCTAAAGCGGCCTGTTTTACTTTTCTCCTCAGAGACAGTGTAACGGTGAGGCACCCACCTCTCACAAGCGCTTCTTCTGGTCAGGTGTGTCAGCAGTAGTCCCAGCCCTGCTATCGACCCGTATCCCCCAGGCTTCCTTGCAGAGGTGGTTTTATTATGCCACCGGGAGAGCTCTCTCCTATCTCCATAGAGCATTTTCACCAGATACACTGCAGTGACACAGCTGCGTCACTGCAGCGCTGCATGTGTAGACATGCCCTAAGACTTAATTCTGACTAACAGGGAGGAACTGGTTACAAATCTGAAGATAGAAAGCACTGTGAGTAAAAGTGATAGATATTATGATTCTAAGGAAAGGAAGGAGTGAGAACAGCAGGATAAGGACAATGGACTTCCACAAATTAGACTTTAATAAACTCAGAGAACTTGTAGGAAAGGTCCCATAGATAGGCAAGGCCTTAGATTTTCTTCATGAACAGTTAGATCATAACAATCTAGGGAGTGAATCTACCCGCAACAGCCTGCTGCAGTCACACTGCCCCCCAGGTACCCTCCTGATGTGTCTTAACAGTTCATTGATGAACTTTAAGCTAGTCCTGTTTCAAAGGGGACTAGATTAAAGGGTGCATATGGACAGTTAGATTGCAGCAGGCTAGCATCAGGTAGATTCCCACCTCAGCTTGCCATGGTCTAATTTGTTTGTGTAGACCATCCCTAAGGGAAAATGGAGTTCAGAAGAGCTGGCAGTTTCTCAAAGAAAAAATATTAAAGGCACAACAGCAAACTATCCCAATGTGAAGGAAAGATAGGAAGAATAGTAAGAGGCCAGTATGGCTCCATCAGGAGCTCTTTAGTGACCTGAAAATAAAAAAGGAATCCTACACAAAGTGGAAACAAATAGCTAAGAAGGAGCACAAAAGAATAGCATAAGCATGAAGGGACAAAATCAGAAAGGCTAAGGCACAAAATGAGTTATGTCTATATAAACAAGGGTTAAACTGGTTTGTGTGTGTCTCCATGCAGGGTTTCTACTGGTTTAATTTGATTGATTTTTAAATCAATACAGTTGAACTGGTACAGTTTTCTGAAACAGATGAAGCCTCAGGAACATGTTATTAGCATCTCAAATCTGTCTCATCACCTTATTTATAGAATCATTTCCTGGGTAATGGAAGTTCTGGAGATCCTACTAAAAGTGCCAATGTGTTTTGTATTAGTACATCATATTAGACATCTCTTCTGGGACCAACGGATACTTGTGTCTTTCTTTCAACAGTGGTAGACAAAGATTTCATTTAACCACAATATACTGTTAAATGCTTCCAAGAAAAATGTGAAAAAAAAGTGTTCTAAAACCTTCACTCAGGAGATTATGATGTCCAAGAGAGACACTTCTGGAACCAAATTTGAAAGATGTGACACTCAAGCTGTGGGTCTCAAGCCACCATAAGGCTTTTCATAGTCCTGTATATGGTATTCTTTTCAGGACAGAGACATGACAGAGACATGACAGCTTTCTCAGCCGGTGAGAGTCAGTATGAAGCAAATATATAGCTATCTTCCTTAACTCTCCCCTTACATGAATATATACAGATTAACATTCTAAGTCAGAACACCATTACCTGAAGCCGATTTCGGTTTATAGTGGGTACACTAAAAAACTATTCCTTGATTAACCCAGATAATATTAATATATATATCATCACTCAAAGAACATGTAATTCCTATGCTGGAACTTTCACTAATTCATGGTTAGTGTCACCAAGGCATTGTATGCCAGACTCTATGGTGGTGTATGTTCTACAAATCATCAGATATATAGCTCAGTGAGCTTAACCATGCAGCTGAAATCCCCACAGGGTAAGGGTGATCCTCCAATGCCACAGAGCCAACATGGGGCCCATATACCATTTCCTCTCATGCTGCTGCAATGGTAGAGTCAAGAGGACATGGGTGGGATGCCCTAGCAACATGCTGATTATCAAATGTGTTTTCAATTCCTTGGGGCCATCTGCAATCTCCTCAGGTTGCTATAGCACAACACAAGGCACCAGCCCCTCACAGAACTGCAATAGGATTCGGGCAGTGTGAAGGTGAGCACCTTTCACACATCTTCTGACCTGCACTATTGCAATTCAGTTGCACTCCAGGTTATCTCTGTTTCCAACTCTTATAATTTTATTACGTCTTGTGATATTTCATGTTTTACATAAAACCCCACCTCTGGAAGACAAGTACAGTAAGTTTTCTAGACCTCATGGTTGGGGAGACAATCATGAAAATATGAGCCAATCGCATCCTAAAGGCTCAAAAACCAAAAGGCAAATGGAAAAAAATGTAATGTTAATCTTATGATTTTTAAGCCAGTCTCAAAATTTGGGGTGACCTGCCTCATGATGCTTGAATGTTTGTGGTTGCCAATTCTAGGATATGGCCACATGTTCCTGTGACAGAGTGTGAGTAACTTGAGGCTATGTCTACACTTTACTTTCATCTGTAAAACTTTTGTCGGTCAGGGGTGTGAAAAAACCAACATCCCTGACCGACAAAAGTTTTACCAATGAAAAGTGCCAATGTGGACAGCACTTTGTTGGCGGGAGATGCTCTCCCGCCAACAAAGCTACCGCCCCTCGTTGGAGGTGGTTTTATTTTGTCGTCAGGAAAGCTCTCTCCTGCCAACAGAGAGTGGCTACACTGTGTACCTTACAGTGGCACTGCTGTAGCTGCTGTCTCACCACTCTATGCACTTCCTATGTGCCTCCACATGGATCAAATTGACCATAGAATTGATTAAGCACCAGGTGATTAACGTATTAACAAGGTGATTCAGCAGGAGGGAAGAGCTGGGAGGAAAGGCTAGAGAAGCCTGGGATCTCACAGAGGGGAAATCTCCCATGCATCTGGGGAAAAGGTAAAAGCTTTATGTGGTGGGGAGCAAACAACTGTATAGCATGGTGTAAATGAAGCATATAGTGTTGAATTTGCCTTGGGAGTGTGTGAGGACTGTTTGCAACAAGAAGTGCAGGGTGAAGGAGCCTTGCCTTGTGTCAGTTCCAAAAGGAAGGGGAAAGAGGCATTTTGTGGTATGTATGGAAGTAAAATATGAGGCGCATCATATTCTGGCTTTCCAGAGGTATCATGCTACTGCTAGCCTGTGGCACAGCATAAATTACAGGTAGATTTGTGACATGCTATCTGATGTCACAGACCCCTTTCCCAATGGATTCAAATTGACCCCTGTGCAGAGAGCCAGCATGAAGCCTAGATGCTAATTAAGTCAATGAGCACAGGGTCTGCCATTGTTTTGAGGTCAGGAAATGCATTTTTAGTGATTCAAGTCTGTGGATTTTTCTGAAAGGAGTTTTAAGGGGAGATTTGAAGACAATATCCAAATGACAATTAGCAGTAGAAAGAGTTTTGAGGAGGAATTTAAAGGTAGGACAAGAGGATGCATGGAATATAGCAGAAAGGAGGCTTTTCTTCTAGAAAAGCAGTAAAGTTGCCCCCTGTTTTCCCCCGCCCCCCCAAAAGGGGCGGGGAAAGGACTCACTCAAGAAACAGGCTTATGACACATTTCTTGAGAGCCTGACTCTCTGCTGCTGTGAATTAGCATAGTGCCCTTGAAGACAAGGGAGCTATGCAGATATTCAACAGTAAAGATCTGAGCCATAGTTTGCAAGAGAAATGTCAGCATGGAACAGCGTTTAGCTTAAAAACGGGCTAGTGTAATGTCTGGGAGGTAGGCCAGAAATGGAGCTACAGTAGAACTCTGCCTGGATAATACCTTAATTTCTTTTTTCCCCTTTCTGTAATTAAAGAAGAAAACAGCCTGCAGCCCAGTTCCACAGGGAAAAGTGATCTCTTTAAAGATCTAGCTTCTTCCATTTTCTGTTTGTACACTTCAAAAAAAAAGTATTGGCTTTATCTAATCTGCATACAATTAGAAGTACAATAGAGAAAATACTGGCTGGCACTTTTGAAGGACACACAATCTCTATTCTCTTACAAGGAGGAGAATAAATCAGCGGATTTATGTTGGTCACAGGCGGAGGTCTATTGGGTTTTTACCTATAAACTGTGCCAAAGAATGACTTCTGTGTTCGCTATGGACAGACAAGAGTGATAAACAACCTATTGGTAACAGAGTATATCACAGAGCACAAACTTGAAAGTTAAGCCAGGTTTCTTGAGAAGTTTATTATAGTGTGTAACTATCTCAGGAAACCCAGTCCAAGTTTTGATGATCCTAGGTTATGGAGGGGTGGTTTTTGGGTGGAAATCAAGTGAGGCAGAGGCTTTACCTACACTGGAAAATTGCTTAGTTTATTGTGGCAGAACACATGATACCTAAGGGCTTGTCTACACAAACATTTAGCTTGCAGCTTGCTGGGGTGTAAACCTACTCTGCATTAGCCTGTCATGCCATGCATTAACTGTCCATGTGGACCCTGCTGATATGCTAATCGTTCATTAGAGCACTTTGCTCTGTCTCAGTTTGAAATGGGAGTAGATTAAAGCACACTACCAAACTTGTCAACACTGTGTGCTAAGTCTTGTTTAACATTATGTTCATTAACCCTGAGACCGGTGAGACCGGTGAGAGCTAGACTCCTCAAAACAAATTGGGCACTCCTGGAGTGGACCACAGAGAGGGGGCTACAGGTACAGTTCCCCTGAAACGGTGTCTTGTAAACTGGTGTGCCTGATCAGGGTCCAGATTAGGGATAGTGATGCAAATTTGGAGTCATTTGGTAAAGCGATACAGGAGCCAGGGGAATAGGTCATCTCCATAAAATTTTCCTGTTCTTGTTCTTGCACCCACTTGGAATTCAAACTATTGTGCTGATCGAGCCCAAACACATAGCTCCTGCCTACTGTAGCAGAAGCCGGGCTGACCTCCTCACATTCCTTCAGCTATCAGATTGCTCCTCTCCCAGACCCCTCAGACCTAAGAGTGGACAAGGTGTGGCAATCACCAGGAGGAATGAATTCAGGGACAGGGAGAGAGCAGAAATGAGGGCTACAGAGCTGTCAGGAGTGTGGTTACCAGCAACTCATCTGCCTCCTGTCTGCCCTGAAATATTGCAATGGCCATGGAAGGGGGCAGGGGAAGGGGGATCTGGCGACTGTGGGGAGTGCAACTCTCAAGCTTACTTTGGCTGCAACCTCAGAAGCAGGGATAGGAGCTGCATTCCTGTTGCTGCTGCAGCTTCAGCTGTCTGAGAAGCTGGGTTGGTATCTTAGGTGCTGGGGCAACTTTGGGGACATATTCCCTTGTCCCCTTGCAAACAGTGGGAAAGAAGTAGTGCAGAGCCTCTTATCTAAACCTACCCTAGCAGCTGGGGTGCTAGCTCTGCTCCCCTGAGCCAGGAGGACTGTTGCAGCAGGAAAGGAATGAAGCTGATTTGAAAAATTACAAACAAAACATTTCCCAATTGGAATTGGCTGATTAATTGAAACTGAGAAATTTTGCTACACTGCTTAGATTTGGACAAAGTTCCGACAGAGCCCTGGCTGCCAGGCAGATTCCTGTCTGAAACCTGTTTGGTTTTCTGTCAGCTCACCGGCCCACCTCCTCAGACGCCCATTTGGTGGGTGAGAGTCTGGGAGCCCCAGTTCCCAGGCACTTGGCTCCTCAGCGGCCTGGATTTCCAGGGTCTGTGATTCTGGGGCAGCCTGCCAGGTGCACTGCCCTGAAGCCAGGGCTCCATTTCCTTTGTCACACTTGACTTTCATTCCAAATCAGAACACAACCAAATTTCAAAATCCTCTGCAAAATGGAATTCTTTCTCTGTCCAACTCCAGAAAGGAGCTCAGTTACTGCCCCCTACACCTTCCCTTACCTTATCTTAGAAAGGTATGGGGCAGTTACAGGGGGTGGCCTCATGGTAAAGGTATCCAGGCTCCCCTGGCAGCTGCTGGGGTCAGAGGATCTCAGGGGTCCTTGTTCCTGGGCTGCTCCCTGATGAGGGAACGATCCTTGGGTCCCCCCTCACTCTAAGGCTGCTGGTGCTCAAAGAAGGAAGGGGGGAACAATTATAGCTCCACTTCCTTAAAGGTGGAATAAGGAGGAAAAGAGAGGTGCCCGAGTGCTGTTTGTTACCACCTCGGTTTGTGGAAACTGGACGTGTGTACATTTCATAAATAAAATAATTACACTAAGAAAACATCTGACTCCCTGTCACTGATTTCTCCTGCAAACCACTAAATCTGATACTACTTCGTATCACGAGATTGAAAGTGTTTTACCACAGAATTCAAAGGGAGAAGGAACGGATCCTAAATTTAGGGTGACCAGATGTCCTGATTTTATAGGGACAGTCCTGATTTTGGGGTATTTTTCATATATAGGCTCCTATTATCCCCCACCCCCTGTGCTGATTTTTCACATTTGCTGTCTGGTCACCCTACCTAAATTTGAGTTCTGCTGCCAGGTAACCTTGGTTCTGCGGAACAGGAAGTGCCTTTGCTGCAGGGGCCTGTAGTTTCCTATTCACACTTTCATAGACTCCAAGATTTTTGCTGTTATTGTACACCCTTCCCCCCCTAGTTCTTTCTTATTCTCAGCTAAAGAGATGTCAACTCTTGTATATTAAGCACTGAATAGTGATATAAATAAATTATGACCCTTAGGTGGAGTGTTTGCAAGTCTTAGCAAAATGCTGCAGCACTTGGTTGCAAAGTGAGGCCTTTGTTTGCAAACAAGGAAATGTTAATGAGAGTTCATTAACCTGGAAAGTGGCTACTGCTCAGAGCAAACACCCAGAAATATTACAGTTCATTTATTTTTTTCTTAGAATTGAAGTTGCTAGCAGTTTTAACCTTTTTAATTATAATTATAACTCTTAGAACAAGCTATTTAACAAAGCTGGTACAAACACCAACAGAGCAATCTTTCTGAATATTGAAAGTTAATTGGTTACCGACGTGCTTCTGAAAACTTTACCCAGTGTGTTAACTTTACAACGAATCACTTGCTTAAGCTTAAAAGTACAACCAGCTCTAGGTTTGCAGGGCCCTCTGCTAAGAAAGGTTTAGAGAACTGCAGGAGCTAAGGTAACCTATGTAAGAACTGAGGGCTTTTTAAGTTGACTGTGAGTGGTAGAAAAAGCTCTTCGCTGCAGACATCTGATCAGTCTGCCACTCTGCGAGATGGGAGATGTTTCTTTATGATTTTTGCAGATGTAATAACATATGAATTTGAAAATACCCTGCATCTGTAAGTATTTCTATCTCTGAGCAGTCTGCTCCCTAAGGAGGGAAGGCTGCTTAGAATATTATGCTAGAACTGCCACTACTGTCTCCTATATGACCAGAGGCAGTTATATTAATCTGCCTAGAACTAGGAAGTAAAGAGGAAGTTAATAAAATATACAGAAGGCTTCCATGACCTTCCTGTTGGTGGCTAATAGAGACCTTTCCTCCTAGGAAAATGAAGCCTATAGGAAGAAGAGGAACTCTCTGAACATTGTGTGGTGGCTGGGTGGAATCTGAAGGAAGACTGTAGAGAGAGGTCTTGCAACATTGTGTGGAACAATGCCTAAATACCTCTAAAAATCTGGGCCTAGGTCTCTCTCACTTTCAAAAGTGACTTTGGCCCTTAGTAGCCTCAGTCCAATTCACTTTCCAATCCTTTAAAAATCTGAGCCATAGAGGCTGTTTTCCCATCCCTACCACCTAAAAACCTATTTTGCACACCCCTTCCACAACCATGGAGTGGAGAGGCTACTCCAGAATGTGTGTTGTGGGACTGGAGGGTAGCAGGGAGCCTGCAGTAGTGTTTAATTGAGGGAGCTTGCTCTTCAGTGTTTAATTGAGACAGTGTGAAGAGTGTATCCTCATCTATTACCTTATCAAAATGCATAACCTTAAAAAGAGAGGAAGGATGGCCTTGTGGTGAAGGCACTGGTCCAAGACTTGGGACATCTGGCTCAACTTCCAGCTTGGCCACAGACTTACCACGTGACCCTGGGTTATTTACCTCCTTTCTGTATTTCAGTTCCCTGTCTAAAAGTGGGATACCAATATTTCCCCTCTTTCCAGCTGTTGTCTTGCCTCTGTATATTGTAAGCTCTTCATACTATATGTCTGGAGCACTTAGCACAATAGTGCTGTGATGTCAGTTGGGGCCTCTAGGTGCTACTGTAATAAATAATAGGTGATTTACTAATCTTGGGCTCATTTAAAAGGGTTAAGGGAGCTGAAATGCAATTTTAGAGGAGACAAAAGGGCAAATGTATATTAACTTCCCCCTCTTTCCCAGTACTTGTCCTGTTACTTTCCTGCAGCCTCTCTTTATAGCTGCAGTTTTCATTCTGATGTGTTTTCTCATGTATGGTTTTGTAACTATCCCCATTTTGCTCATTACAGAAGCCTAAAATGTCCAAAGTTAGTGAAAAGTCATATTTAGCTCTGAAAATTGGTGGCATCCTAAATTGAGTTTTTAAAAAAAGACATGTAAAGTCTCAAGAAGAGCCAAATTACTGCAGTGAATAAAAAAAAAAATACTGATTCAGATTCAAAGTTGGGTGGGGAAAATACCCTTTTTCTCACCCTCCAGTGATCTTTAGTATAGACTTAGCATGATATTCCTGCTGAACAGCACTTCCTGTCTTACATAACTTCAGAGTGCTGGTCTGAAAAAGAACTAGCACACTTCTCCTTTAAAGAGACATTGTCAAGTTAAAATAAATGTTAAATATGCATTTTGTAAAAAGAAACATTAATAAAATCTAAGACCAATCTAAGCCCAATAGAAATGTTTCCAATACACCTCTGCCTCGATATAACGCTGTCCTCGGGAGCCAAAAAATCTTACCACGTTATAGGTGAAACCGTGTTACATCGAACTTGCTTTGATCCACTGGAGTGTGCAGCCCCCCCCCGAGCACTGCTTTACTGTGTTATATCCGAATTCGTGTTATATCGGGTCGCATTATATCGGGGTAGAGGTGTATCTATTTAAATTTAGTTTTTAAAGGAGTAGACATCCCCCTGTAGCGTTTGAACCCAAACACTGCAACACCTGCAACCTGAAAGTGAAGCTGACAAATACAAATAAAGCAGGCTTCATGGTCCAAACTCAGAGAATGCATAACTAGTGACAAATAAACTGAATTTTTTTAATGTTTTAACTTAATTTATTCAGAAAAAAGCTGGATGGTGTGCATTCAATGACATCAGGGACATCCTCCAAGGAAAGATCAGCAAAACAACTCGTGCCAATCTTTTTAACTCGACCGTGCTTCCAGCGATGCTATATGGCAGCGAAACATGGTCGCTGACAAAGACTGAAGAACATCAACTGTCTGTCACACAGAGGGCAATGGAACAAACATTTTTGGGCATTTCGCTCTGCAATCATATCCCCAATGAAATAATTAGGCAGCAGTCTGGAGTGCGAGATATTGTTGTTGAAAGCAGGCTCAGCAAAATGTGGTGGGTGGGATATGTGGCCCAACTCAGTGACAACAGATGGACTGCAGCTATATCTGAGTGGTATCTGCGAGAACTGAAACGGCCACGCGCTCGGCCTCCAAAGAGGTGGGATGATTTCCTAACAAGAAGATATGGACAAGCATGGAGAAGGATGGCCAGAGCGAGAGAAGATTGGAAGACGTATTATGTTCGGCTCAGTCTTAACTGATGAAGGACTGACAGTCTACACAGTTCAATAGGAGTTTGAATCAGGATCTGGATACTCCATCTGACTCAGGATTGAGCCCTTTGAAAGCACACTTGTGCTCACAAAGTCCATACGTGCATGTGCAAATGCACAACGACCTGTTTAGGCCCTTGCAAATATTGACTTTTGCATACTTAGATTGGATATACTCATTTTTGTGAGTGTGCAGTTAAAGATTCCAGTTGAAAAAAGCTGAAGTTGGAAAAGTTGGAGCTATGGTTGTTCTTCAGAGTATATTGCATTTCTATATTCTATCCTGTAATATAGATAAGGAAACAGTCAGAGGTGCCATATGCTTCTCAGTGCAAGTAGACCAGTGACAGTCAAATTAGTTTTAGAATTGCATTTCTATACATATGTCTAGACTAGTGGTTCTCATCCACTCCTCACTCAGAACACCCACTGATTTAGCTGGATCCCACCTCCTATTTGCTAACCTGGGAAGGGTAGTGTTGTCATGATCCTTTGATACCTGTTTGTAACCAAGTAGTTTCAAAGAGAGAAGGAAAAACAAGTTAAGGTCCATTCTTTATGGAAGCACTAATTTTGCTACTGACAGAGTCCATGTATGGTTTATTTCACATCCACAGACAGGGAATGTAGGGGAAAGAGGTTTGGAGGGAAAACTGCTATGCCGGGGGAGATGTCTTGTTTATTCTTAACAAGGAAAATAAGTCTGCTGATCAGCTTTCCTTAATTGAGTTTGGATTATAATTAGTTCAATCTTCATCCCTAGACTGCATTTGTAATGAAATGTGTTTTCATTGTGTTTAGTCTTTCTGTGCTTTTCTGGCTTTTTCATAGCCTTGCTAAGCAAAGGATTTACTTTTTGTATTTGTTCATCCTATTAGGTTGGTTTATAAGAAACATAAAGCTCCTAAAATTAATCAGGAAAAGTAGTTGTGTGTAGCTTACTTAAGCAATGAACAGTTGAAAGAGAAGGATATGTGTAACATTAAGGACTTGTAAATTGAATATAACCATTTTTACAAGGGGGGAGAAGTAAAATATCTAAAGGTGATGAAACCATTATTCAATGCTAGATGGAAAAAGAAGAGAGGATTTGTAAAGAAATTGTGAGGGAAGGGCAGGGGGAATCCCAGAGAGCTAAAAACCAAAGAGGAAGTTAAAAATGGTTGATCGTTTAAAAAAATAGGTTATAAAGGTGGTAAACTTCAGTATTGGGGAAGTTGTTGAAGCTCCATTGACTTTTCTCTAACAACATTGTCTAATGGATCTCAATTACTTCTATGGATTTGTGCCCATTCACTACGGGGCTAAATTTGGGCCCGGGGCTCATATTTTAGAGAACAGATATGCACTAGAGTGATGCACATCTAATATAGACATGATTGCAGGGTTTAGAAGTGGAAAATGGTGATGACTTGATTCTGACTGGTCAACGATTTCGCAACAAAAGGACAAGAATAATAGATCAGGGCTTTATGTATAAATGGCTCAGATTATGACTATTATGTGGGATGTAACTGGATTTATTCAGAATGCTAGGGAGACGCCCATTACGGAAATATACTGGAAATGAGTGAATCAATTTGCGGAAAAATTCTCACCCCAAATGCAAATCAAACCTAGCCTGAACTTCTAAATTATTTAGAATACTAAATAAGCAATATAACCAAGAATTTAGAAGGAATATAAAGCCTCATGTTTCAGGGCATACACAAGTCTATCTATTAAAAATTAAGAAGAAATACACCCTTGGAGCAAGTTATCCCATAACTGCTTACATTAGAGTTTCCTGCACTTTCCTCTGAAATGCCTGTTACTAGCCTCTATGTATGGCAGATGCTGGATTAAATGGATCACTGTTCAGATCCATTAGTTTAGTTACTATATTCCTAAATATGACACAGCTGATATAAGTATCCTCCATTTCCCTAAGAAATTTCCTGTCTTTACTGAATTCCATCTTAGAGTTTCAGCAACCTTTACTGGGCCAGCTACTCTCTTCAAACCTTATGTGCGGTGAACCTTTCTTTGGGGTCAGAAGAAAAGAATACTGTTTGTGGCACCATTTGGTCTAGAGAAGTCCTGGATCATGTGAAATTCAATTAGATAAACTGGCCAGAGCCTAGGAGAGTGAGTGCTCAAGCTTGGACTCCTAATGCCTTCTCGATATCACAATGCAGAGAATGAGATGGGGTAAAGAGCCTCTTTGGGATTAGGGTGACTCAAGGGTGAGAGGGTCAGGGAGTGGTAATTGAATGACAAAGAAATAGCAAAATATGCCAGGAAAGGTAGAAGGATCTAGCTGAGATAGTGGGTAAGAGGGTGTGAAGGAGAAAATGGCATGTGGAGGACAAGGTTTGTGGATGAGAGAACAAGGAAGGCTAATCGATTTTTTTTTTATTAAGTATCAAAACACTTTTAATCTTATCTGAAACAAACCTTTTTAGATGTATATCTCATTAATACGTAGCATATGAGGATAATAGTTACATAAAAGGGGATCTGAGCATTCTAGGCAGTTCAGAAGGAAGGGGCTGAAGGGTGGGGGACAATATTAGAAAAGCAGTGCCTTCAGTTACTTGATTTATTAGTTAAATAAATGAAAATTGTGCATCCTAATAAAAAGAGAGGGCCAGATTTGTCCTTGGTGTAATGCCACGGTCTTTACTGAAGCTACACCCAGTTATGAAGTTAGTGTATGAGTCTTAGTTAGACAAATTAGTCAATTTTCTAGTAATTATAGATGCATTGGTATATAAGACAGCACAAGAATTGCCTATTACAGAAACATAATGGGGTTAAAACAAAAGAAATCCAGATATATTGGTATGTTTTTAAAGGCTTTGCTTTTATTATTCAATATGCAAATACAATGGGCAATTACAGGAAGTGCACCATGGGATTTCAGCAAGCACTCGAATAAAAATGAAAAGCTTTCAAAATCATTGTTAACCTACTCAAAGTGCTTTAATCATTCTTTTTTTATACAGCTGTACTGTAACAAATCATTCTGACAAAAGTGCTACCCTTATTTTTGTATTATGTCTGAACACAGCTCTTGGTGCTTTTATCTAATTGAGGCATAAGCCTAGTAAACTGAATTTGGTAGGGTATTGATTGTTTCCTGTATCTCTCTTTAAAAAAAATCTTACATCATCTATCAATCACTTTCACAGATCATTAGCTTTGCTGTACTTTTTATCTAAACTTCCCCTGAATTGGCAATCATTTTCAGACCTTGCATCAGTCAGTCAAGTTCATATTACTACACAGACCATCCATTTTACAGCTTCTCAGAGTTGTTGCCACATAATTTAAAATCACTCAAAAAACTTTGTACACCATTTGTCATGCGGATCACAAACCCACATCTATTCTTCTTTTCTCAATTGTCCTTTTCTGTGTTTTTTTTATTTGTCCCTTTGTTTCTCTTTGATTTGGTAAAAGGATTTTGATCATCTTAAAATATATGAAGGCCATTGTTTATCATGAACATAAGACCTCATAGCTCTTTTTCTTTTGAAGAATATGTCATCAGTACTTTGACTTTGAAATCGTTAATCATTTATGAAAGATCTATCAAATGCCTTTCTTTTCTTCCCCATAGCTCTGATGTCTCATCTTCACAATACATGTAGTCTACACAGAATCCCAGGGATAATCTGAGGCTCCAAGGGCTACTGAAGTCAATAGAGCTATGCAGATTTATACCAGATGAAGATCTAATCTTATGTCTATTACAAAATCTCAGGTGAAGTCCTGACCCTGTTGAAGTTAATGGGCAAAATTCCCACTGTCTTCAGCTGTCAGAATGTCACCCCAGATTTCTACTTGAAATCAGAATGATCAGTTATTGTATTGCTGCATAGCCACATGTTAGCACTAACTTATTTAACCTGTGATTGCTTTTACAAAAGTTATTTTTTAAATAAAGGATTTATCTTTATCCGGCTGCTTGTCGTCATGGATCAGGTTGCTGAAACATTTGGGATATATCTGAACTAGGATGACTTGCTGTCCTAAGAACAATTCACATTAGTTACTGTCTACTTCATCTCCTCTTATTACTTAATTGTAGAAATTAACACAAATAAACCCATGCGGGTGCGAAGAACATAATCTGCTCTTTGAATAGTCGGCAAATCCAATAGCTCAACTGTGGGAAATGGAGTCCAATAAAAGATCCATTTTGTTATTCTAGGCAGAAAATGCTTCTAGGAGACATCTTCATTATTCATTGGCAATAACCTAACTTGAAGTTTTCTTCAAGTAGCATTAATATTTGATGATAGAAAATGAAGGCCAATAAGCAGGAGGTGTATGTGGCTGTGTAAAAAGAATGGGCCTTTGGGAAATAGAAGAGCTGAAACTTCAGTTGTAACAATTATATTTTTATGGCTCAAGACAGAAATAAAATGTTGAAATGTGAAATTAATGCAGAGGCTTAGTTGGAATGCTATGAAAAACATAGACGCTGGGCATATAAAATCATTTTCATATATCAGTGTGTCTGTTTATGAATGATCAATTACATAGGAGCCAGGAATTATACATGAGGTTACACTACTTCATTTTCTTTCACAGCAAAATGCTGGGAAACCCTTCACATTAAAAAACTACATTGCATGAGTTCTACTTACAGGAAGTTCTCATGCAGATTATAGTAAGTGCTGAACCTTTTATGAATTACAGGTTATTGTCTCTGACTTTTGTCTTGGTGATGTCATGGTCATGTGTATGCAAAGGAACATTAATGAGCTACTGTGAGCTTCAAAGTAAATTGTGATATAGTATTACTTGGGACAAAGTGTCATTTCTATGCCTAAAAATGCACAGGTTGGCAAAGTGGGGAGTGTGGGGAGGGGGAGAAAATCAAATAACACACTGTCCTTTGGCAACTCTCCCCTTTCATGCTGTAATAACACTTAAAAAATAATTTATGTATCCAAATCTCTCTGGTGGCTAGTCAGAACTCAGTACACTTGTTTTGTTTTTGTTTTCAATTTGTTATGCTGCTGTGCATCTAGGCTAAAAGAGGTCTATAATTGCTTGCAGCAGCAGTTAGCAAAAGCTTGGGATGCACTATGGTGTGTAGCTTTTAATTTCCTAAACCTTATTTACAAATCCTACATACCCTACTGAACACTGAAGTTAAATGTCATCTTTGATTTAGCTCATCTGATTAGGAATGTTTAGGGCCAAATACTTAGGTTCACATTTCTACATGTGCATGGTGGTACTTTGTTCTTTTACTACCGCATGTGAAAATCCGCAGGTTACATGCACAATCGCAGATATTGGTGTCTAAGGATTACCTTCCCGGAGAGGGAGTCTGGGGGAGGGGTGCTGCAGAAGCCCATCTTCTGGTATATCAAAACCATTGGAACTGCATCCCTGAATAAAGAGAATCTCTTTCAAGCACTTTGGGCACAGGGTGATTTACTGAACACCACTACAGGCATGTGCATATCTAATCATGCATATGTACTGTAGGAGATTTGAGCAGGCATCTGGGTGGGTCTGTGCACAGTTATTAATTTATATTTTTATATTACAGTATTGAATAAATGCCCCAAATGTAATCAGGGTGAAACCATTTTGTTTGGGTTTGTACATACCCTTATTAACAAACCATCTTTACTCTAAAGATCTTCTAATCTAAATAGACAAGACAGAGAGGATGGGAGACAATTCTTTTTCCTATCTCCACTTTACAAATGGGGAACTGAGGTCCATAGAGGTTGTGTGACTGTGCCCAAGGTCACACAGGAAGTCTATGCAGAACCAGGAATTGAACCCATGTATCTTAAGTCAAAATCCGGTGCCTTAACTAAAAGGGACCCAATCACATAGCTGCTTTGGTATTGCAAACCAGACTCTCGGTATATATACAAATATACCATATTTCAAAAGAGATGCCCACCTGTAAACTACCCTTTTGAAATACAAGGCAACAAATATAAAGATAGGACAGCTGTGGTAGCAGCTAAGAGCCAAATTACAAAAGGGTTCCCATATGAATAACTAAATTAAATATTCAGAGTGGTAGTCGTGTTAGTCTGTATCAGCAAAAAGAACGAGTACTTGTGGCACCTTAGAGACTAACACATTTATTTAAGCATAAGCTTTTGTGGGCTAAAACCCACTTCATCGGATGCATGCAGTGGAAAATACAGTAGGAAGATATATATAAGCTCTAAGATACAACCGCATTTGCTCCAACCCCTCAGACAGAGACAAACACCTACAAGATCTCTATCAAGCATCCTTATAACTACAATACCCACCTGCTGAAGTGAAGAAACAGATTGACAGAGCCAGAAGGGTACCCAGAAGTAACCTACTACAGGACAGGCCCAACACAGAAAGTAACAGAACGCCACTAGACGTCACCTTCAGCCCGCAACTAAAACCTCTCCAGCGCATCATCAAGGATCTA
>QXTE01000063.1:7106686-7323308 GCA_003942145.1 Platysternon megacephalum
AGAGGTTGTGTGACTGTGCCCAAGGTCACACAGGAAGTCTATGCAGAACCAGGAATTGAACCCATGTATCTTAAGTCAAAATCCGGTGCCTTAACTAAAAGGGACCCAATCACATAGCTGCTTTGGTATTGCAAACCAGACTCTCGGTATATATACAAATATAGCATATTTCAAAAGAGATGCCCACCTGTAAACTACCCTTTTGAAATACAAGGCAACAAATATAAAGATAGGACAGCTGTGGTAGCAGCTAAGAGCCAAATTACAAAAGGGTTCCCATATGAATAACTAAATTAAATATTCAGAGTGGTAGTCGTGTTAGTCTGTATCAGCAAAAAGAACGAGTACTTGTGGCACCTTAGAGACTAACACATTTATTTAAGCATAAGCTTTTGTGGGCTAAAACCCACTTCATCGGATGCATGCAGTGGAAAATACAGTAGGAAGATATATATAAGCTCTAAGATACAACCGCATTTGCTCCAACCCCTCAGACAGAGACAAACACCTACAAGATCTCTATCAAGCATCCTTATAACTACAATACCCACCTGCTGAAGTGAAGAAACAGATTGACAGAGCCAGAAGGGTACCCAGAAGTAACCTACTACAGGACAGGCCCAACACAGAAAGTAACAGAACGCCACTAGACGTCACCTTCAGCCCGCAACTAAAACCTCTCCAGCGCATCATCAAGGATCTATAACCTATCCTGAAGGATGATCCCTCACTCTCACAGATCCTGGGAGACAGGCCAGTCCACGCTTACAGTCCAGACTGTCCCCCAACCTGAAGCAAATACTCACCAGCATACACACCACACAACAAAAACACTAACCCAGGAACCTATCCTTGCAACAAAGCCCGTTGCCTACTCTGTCCACATATCTATTGAGGGGACACCATCATGGGACCTAATCACATCAGCCACACTATCAGAGGCTCGTTCACCTGCACATCTATCAATGTGATATATGCCATCATGTGCAAGCAATGTCCCTCTGCCACGTACATTTGGCCAAACCGGACAGTCTCTACGCAAACGAATAAATGGACACAAATCAGATGTCAAGAATTATAACATTCAAAAACCAGTCGGAGAACCCTTCAGTCTCCCTGATCACTCAATTACAGACCTAAAAGTGGAAATAGTACAACAACAAAATTTCAAAAACAGACTCCAATAAGAAACTGCTGAATTGGAATTAATTTGCAAACTAGACACCATTAAATTAGGCTTGAATAAAGACTGGGAGTGGATGGGTCATTACACAAAGTAGAACTATTCCCCCTACTGTTACTCACACCTTCTTGTCAATTGTTGGAAATAGGCCATCCTGATTATCACTACAAACATTTTTTTTCTCCTGCTGACAATAGACCACCTTAACTGATTACTCTTGTTATAGTGTGTATGGCAACACCCATTGTTTTCATGTTCTGTGTGTGTGTGTGTGTGTGTGTGTGTGTGTATATATATATCTATTGCTGAAAATTGCCAGTTTAACAGTAATCAGCCCAGTAATTCAGGAGGAAAATGCTCTGTGTTTTTTAATAGCCAGGCTGTTTTTAGTGTGTGGGTAGTTCTCCATCCAATTCAATTATTTTGCATACAGGTCACAAAAATGAACATACCCTGAAAGAGCCAATAGGATTGCAATGGGTCAAGAGGGTTTGGGCAGAATTTCTTATCAAGACTTGCTGACCAACATGGAGAAATATTAGAATACCCATGACATTAAAGACAAGATGCTGAATGGTTCAACGGGAAGCTTTTACTATTGGTTGTTTTGTTGTTGTTGTTTTTTTAATACCATGTTTTTATAATGCATTTGTTTCTGTTGAACAGTTTTCAGCAAACCACTTTTCTGATTATTTTTTTCCGGTGACTTATGATGCAGAAGCGCATCGGTCACCTCATGCTGCACAACATAATGCAATGAAATTTCCATAAATCTGAACAACTTAAATGGGAAGCCAAGTGTCATCCAAGCACAGTGGTGGTCAAAGTGCAGAGTGCAAGTCAAATACCAGCCTACTGAGCTCTTAATGAGGCTCAGCACTACCCTCCACTTTAGTAGGGAGCGAGGGCATGTGCAGACATGGCTGTTCAAAGCCACTTAGATCAAATCAGAGTATTGTATGCTGAGACATGGAGTGTGTCTGGGCTTCACCTCCCTATTAAAGATGTAATGGCAGCGATCTGCTTCTATTTCACAGGCAAGATTCTGCCACTCTAACTTGCACTAAGTAGTACTTTACTTTGCAAGTTGTCCTATTGCCTTCCATTGGGTTGCGGAGGTATGACGGACAGCTGGGTTTTCTCCATTTTTTGAGGAGTTAAATGTCATAAATCAATAGTAGACAAATCTGCAGTACTTAGGTTTCTTACTTGAATGGGGGTTTTGCTTGAGTGAAAAGTAGAGTTGTCTGCCAACCTTGTCTCTGAGTAACGACTTCAGGATTTATTTTATTATTTAAAGGCTTTTCTGTGGCACTCATCCCCACTGTGCCAGAGCACTTCACAAACATAAATACATTTAGCCTCATGTCAGTCCCTGAAGCATTATTAAAATTTGGCCCAAAGTAACTAAGTTGTCAGGCAAGTTGACCATTGACGGATATGCTCTTCGTGTCTTTATTTGCTATACAACCAGTCTAATCAGCTGAATGCTTGGCTTAACTAAAGTGTGGCTCCTTCACTCTGTCTGCAACCAGACTTCTTTTGAACCAAGCAGATGGGCACTTGGCTGGCTTTGCTGTCAATGTGTACTCTCTGCTGCTCTTTAGACAGCTGGCAGCGATCCCAGTCTCTTCCATTCTGGAGATCCTACAATTCAGGTTCATAGCTGCCTAAGCCTCAAATGTTCGTTAAATTATGTAAAATCCAGGGAGAGAGACAAGCAAACGTTAGAAAGCATTAACAGTTCTTGGGGGAGTTTAACTGTTTAGACTACAATTGAGCAAACAAAGTCTGACAATAAATTGTAGAGCGCATGGAAACTGATTTTTTTTTTGGTCTGTCTGTTTTCCAAGCCTCCATCTCTGAGAGAACAGTCCCTTGTGGGAAATAAATGTAATTTGCTGTCTAATTGTTTGAAATAACAGCCGTGGCCAAGAGTATGGTTGTGAAAAGTAGTGTCAAGAGTAGAGCTATATATATATATATATATATATTTGTCACTTTTGTAATTGCCAAAAAATCATCTCCTAAAATCACCTATTTTTTCCCCTTGCGGAGTTGCATTCATTTTTCTACAATGCACAGTCAACCTGTGGAACTCTTTGCCAGAGGACGTTGTGAAGGCCAAGACTATAACAGGGTTCAAAAAAGAACTAGATACATTCATGGAGGATAGGTCCACCAATGCCCAGGATGGGCAGGGATGGTGTCCCTAGCCTCTGTTTGCCAGAAGCTGGGAATGGGCGACAGGGGATGGATCACTTGATGATTACCTGTTCTGTTCATTCCCTTTGGGGCACCTGGCATTGGCAACTGTCAGAAGACAGGATACTGGGCTAATTGGACATTTGGTCTGATCCAGTGTGGCCGTTCTTATGTTCTTAAGTCATGCTCTTTTAAGTCCTATTTTTCCCCAGATCAAAATGTCATGTGTGTAAACCCTACAACAAAACTTTTAAGGTATAGTTTTCTGTGAAACATCTCGCATGCTGATGTCACAGTTTCAGATTTAACTGCACCTTTGTCCCCCTTTTCCTAGTCTTCTCGAGAACACCCACTTAAAGGTCTCAGGCTTCTTAGTCATCACCTGTCTTGGAAAGGAATCCACATCTCTCTCCCACCAAACCAGTAGTTTAGGCTTGCAGTCCCCTTCATGGTGATTTTCCCCCAGCTGGTCTGTGATTAACCTTTCTCCAGAGGTTACAACCATGTCTATCAGTTTCCAGCTAGTCTTCACAAAGCAAAATACACTTTTTCTTATAGTAAAAGCATTCCAGAGAAAACAAACAAGTTCCTATACACATGCTAAAAGCTTACCAGAGGTCACCTATCAATCTTATGGGGCCCTAGTGAGACAAAATCTTTCCAACCCTCTGCAAAGGTTTTCACCCCTCTCCCCCCTTGGACAGAAGGTCCTGTCAATTTGCTGAATCAAAAGAAGACTCTGTCAGTTGAAACTCAGCCTTTTTATACAAAAAAGCCCTTATTTATTGTTGGTCTCTGGAAAATCCAGTTTGAGCCAGTATCTGCAAGCCACCCCAGGGGTGGTACCTCACTCTAGGTGTTTACTATTTCAGTAACTAGCACCCACAACTACTTTTAGTTCCCAGAAAAGCTGTGGTAACCTTCTCCCCCTCCCCACTCACCTGGACAACTCTGGGAATTGCATACACTCCCTGGCCCACAATGATTCACAGATGATTCATAAACTTAATACAAATGGTCCCCAAAGATGCACAAGCACTTGCAATATCTGTCATACTGAATGCAACTCAAATGACAGTCTGCAGAAACAGTGTCTCCCAAAGGAGGGGTTGAATGTGAACAAATTTGTGCTCTGTTTTTTTCCTGAGACACCTGCCGTGACCCTGCTGATACATCCAGTAAGAAAAAAAAATTGGCATCAGCACTCTCCCTAAAAACTTACATATGAAGGGAACATTTTCCATTATTATGTAATTCTTTTTGGCCTATACATAAGCAAAAGTTTACTTTTTGGGGGAGAGAAGACTGAGTGTGCCCACTTTCTTGGTTCTTCTGCTCACTCTGATTCCCAGAGCGATAAATACCTCCAGCTCCTCTTTGAACCTCTGTCTTAGGGTGAGGGGCCTTTCCTAGGGGTATGAATTGGGTACAGCTGGGTTCCTTCAGCTCTGTTCTCTACTCTGAGAGCTTCTTTATTCCCTCAAACTCTTCCTTGGTTGTTGTTCCCCTGGCCCTCCAAAGAGAGGGCCCTCTTGATGAGACAAAGGATTGATCTTCTTTTAACCCAATAATAGGTGGTATTTTCCCTATTATTTCTACTACTATTTAGTAGTAGTATATCTTCCAAATTATTTACCCATACGTTTAGTTCAAGCCAGTGTAAGCCCTGAATTTTGCCTATTTATTTTTTTAGAACTTCCAGAGAAAGTCTTATAACACATTGGTTTGTGTGTCAGTGTCCGACTTAAAAGTAATCATCCTATTTACTTTCAGAAAGATAGTCTAGTCATCTTCTGCTGCAACGTTATGCAATGCTCCTATGAAGAATTCATCTGAGTTACTGGTACCATTGTCACCCTGTTTTTCCATGCTATGCACACACTCTGCTGCTGCTTGTGAACACTTGCAATGTAATCCATTGCAATTCCAGTATCTTTTCCTATATGCTGGACGTTGTCTTGGTTTGTGTTGGTTGCCACAGCATGTCTGGCTCCATGTGCTATTTTTGCAGGACTGGCTCCATGTGCTGTTTTTTTTTCCTTGCAGTATCTTGGATTTTCAGTCATGTCTACAGAATCAGAGTAGCATAAACTACATAAGCTTCATTTGGTACAGGTAACTTCCATTGCTTGGCAAATTTTAAATGCTTTATCAAGGGTTAATCCTGGGTCTTCCAGTAGTCTCTCTCTGAGGTATTTTTTATTCCAGATTCCAATTATGATCTGATCTCTTATCAGGGACTCTGTTAGCTCCCAAAATTGCAAGGTTTGCTTTGCAGCCTGGGATCAGTCACAAACTCTTCTATAGTTTCACCTTCCTTTTGTTCTCTGATTTAAAAACAACTTTCATGTTTTCTTTTGTTTTGTTTTTTTACATGGAGTGCAGTGCTCTTCAAAGTGTACTACAGTTTCATAGTTAGCTTTTTCTGCCTGAGTTAACTGAAAACTATTGGAAACATCATGTGAATCAGAACCAGCCACTGTCAAAAATAAGACGACCTTCTGAATGTCTTCTTTTTACTGGCACACATTGATTGAAGCAGTGTTTGAATTTTCTCCAGTTGTCTTCTACGTATCCAAAGAGTTTCAGCTCTGCTGGAGCTTTTAACTGCTTTTTTCTTCCATTCAGGATATTTTCTTCGTTCCTCTTTTATGTTAATGGACTTTGGATTAGGACACTGAAGGGGAGCTTCCAATTTCATTATCCAGTGAGGACCACTGGAGTCAGTTTCAAATGGGTAAGTAGATATTGATCTGCTGTGTGAAACTCTATTACATAGTTTTCTAAACACTTGGCCGAAACCCTAAAATTGTTATACAATGTTCTGGTGATGCAAGTTGCATATTAAACAAGACCAAGTGTAAACCTAACAATCTCCTGAATATTTATATCCTAGAAACTCTATGGTTAACCTACTTGCATGGCTACCTGTGCAGTAAATATATTGGTATTGCAAATCTTTGGCTGCGGGTTTGTGAAAAAGAGTGTACTATCTATTTAAGGTAGAGGCTGGAGGCTACAACTGGGAGGTAATCAAGGATGTCTTGTCTTTCCCTAGAGATAGAATATGTAACCAAGAAGAAGCTGAGTGAGAGAGAGGGGTGAGAAGAGAAGCCATGCTTCTCTCTAGGGAGCAAGCTTCCCAGCCTGGATAGACAGATTTGCACTAGCAGGGCTCAAGCTTTTATGTTAAAGATAATAGCGCATCTCAGGCTGTGGCTTGGGCTCTCAAGCCTAGGTGGTCAGGTGGGGTTGAGAGTCCAAGGTACGGCATGAGCCACAACATTCACACTACTAGTTTGAGTCTGCCTACCTTTGCTAGGAGGCCTGCTAGCGTGAGTCTGTTTACCAGCTGAAGTGTAGACTTACCCTAGCAGACCAGCCTAACCAAAGGCTTTGCTATGTAGGCTTTAAGTTTGGAAGCTGAACCAGGGTTCTGAGGTGAAGACCCTCTGAACTGTTCATTGTAATTACTCCTTCCCTGAAGCCTTCTTAAAAGAGGATGTGCTATTTCGTTATGTGGGTTAGCTTTTCCTTTCCCTGGGGCTTTTAAGTGAATCTATTGTCACCCTAAGCAGGGGAAATTAAGGTGGAGCACACCTGCAGCACCACATTGTGCTCAAGGGGGTCTGCAGGGTTTGGCTGCACCTTTACAAGGTTCCACCATGTATTTATGCATAAAGCTTATGTGTGTGAACTCAACTCAAACGAGGCTTCTAAGTTTTCAAAATTGGCGTCACAGCAAACTGCTTCCGGTTTGTCTATCTCCATATTAAGACTTTCAAAAAAGGGGTTTTAAGTTTTAAAAATGTGTTTGGGATTGTGTGACCCATTCTATTACCCCCATACCCCAACTTCTATGGGGTTGCATTAATGTAACTGAGAAACATTATTTTAAGAAAGATGAGATCTGATTCAGAGCCCCTGAATACAATGAGAGTCTTCAGTGGGCTTTGCATCAGGGCTATAAGAATAATAACTTTTCCCACATTCAGTAGGGAGCGTAGCAAGCATACCCTACCTTCGCATGTTCTAGGAAACTCCTGCTGAACTCCTGCAGCAATCCAGGATGCCTGTGGCTGGGGCAACTCTACCAGTCATACATAAGAGGTTGGAAAGTTTCATCAGCTGAAGCACGATGGAGCGTTCTCTAGTCCTTTCTTGCTCCCCTGCATCCCTCCCCTAAAAAGCACTTTGCCTCTTTTGAAATTAACAACTCACACCGTTGTGTAGCAATTTATTGGTTGGGTTGGCTGTGAGAGAATCCTGACACTTAAAGTACATGTCCTTAATTTAAATCGGAATCATTTTTATTTCTATTCAATAGCTATATATTTGTCATGAAAGTAATGACTGTTTAAAATTATAATTCTAGGACAAAACACTAATTCAGGGGTCGGCAACCTTTCAGAAGTGGTGTGCCGAGTCTTCATTTATTCACTCTAATTTAAGGTTTTGCGTGCCAGTAATACATTTTAACGTTTTTAGAAGGTCTCTTTCTATAAGTCTATAATATATAACTAAACTATTGTTGTATGTAAAGTAAATAAGGTTTTTAAAATGTTTAAGAAGCTTCATTTAAAATTAAATTAAAATGCAGTGCCCCCCAGACTGGTGGCCAGGACCCGGGCAGTGTGAGTGCCACTGAAAATCAGCTCGCGTGCCGCCTTCGGCACGCGTGCCATAGGTTGCCTACCCCTGCACTAATTTGTAAGATGGCTAGGATTTTTCTATAAAATAGTTTTCTTAAAAATAAAATCACATAGGCTCATGTCTTAGGCTTTTATTTGTAATCATATTAGTCTATAAAAAGGTTCCACTGCAATAAATTAGTACAAATGATTTCATTTCTCCTAATGATGTATATTCCTTGGTTTGTGGAGCACTCATCTCTTCTACAGAGAACTAGGGTTGGAAATCATAAAGCCCCCCGCCTAAAGAGTGGAATGTACAAGTGAAACTGTGGCAGGTGTGCTTGGGTGAAAGCTGTTCCTGATTACTTCAATCAGATGTTTAAGGGAATATGTACAAAAGTCAGTGATATTAAGCAATTGTCAGGCAGGTACAGTAAAACTGTTTTTCCTATTAATTGCATGTGAAAGAACTAGAACCATAAAACCCACGGAGATTGGTATTTTTGTGCTCCACAATGCAGTAATTCAGTAAACTAAAAATTGAAACCTGACATTTGTTGACTTTTAAGATTACTAGTAGTCAGCTACAGGGGCAAAAACAACATATAATGTTTTCCTATCTGATTTATGTTCCTAATCCCTGTAAAATATCAAATTGAAAGTGGCAAAGAGCAAATCTCCTGTGCCTGAATGTAACAAGGGAACCTTTGCCATGTGACCTGCAAACCCTTGCAGAACATCATTTTTGCTGACAGAGTAGTGATGCTGTTTAGATGCTGGTAAATCTGAACACACCAAATGAATTTTGGTGACATTTACTACCCAGATCCCTGCTTTTCCTATTGCTGTCACAAGCATATTTGTTCACATACCAATTCCTCATTCTAAATTAAACACATCAATTTATACTCCTTGCAGGTGTGGTGTTGGAGAATGACATCTGTGCAGCCACCCTGAGACTGAGTCCCTCAAGGATGTCAGCAGTATAGTTTGTGATTTGACACTTGCTCATAAAATATTGTATATGGTGTGCTTGGCTAGCATAAGAAGGAATAATATAAATCACACACCGCTAGCCTATGAATTTCTTCTTTTTTTCTTTTGTTTTTAATTGTCCAAGGCAAACAGATTCATTGCTTCAGCTCTGACAAGTTAGTTCACCTCTGAAATGTGAACCTGGATTGACAGCAATGTTAAGTGATATCAGTCAGAGAACTAATTCAGGTTCTTTAGTTTTTACAACCTGTTAGATGTTACTGCACTAGGGGGGGAGGAAAAGATGAGTTCGCCCAACAAAGCTGTCTCTCTTAGTCTTACCTTCTGTGACAAAATGCCAGGATCCTAGTGCTGACCCGGTATGCTGGTCACTAAGGTACTTGCTATTTGTACCCCTGGAGTGGACTTAATTGGGAGAGGGGGGCTCAAACACTTAATTAGGTAGGAGGCTGACAAGCTAATGAGACCAATCGACCCATCATCTGGGAACAGTTAAAAGAGAGGAAGGAAGTGCAAGGGAAAGAGGCTGGCAGGGGTCAGGAGATGCAAGATGAGGAAATCTTTCCCCGGCCCTTCCCAGAGAGTGGGCTAAGGGGGAAGTTGATGCCACTTGTTATTTGCTGTACTGATGAACTGGTGGGGAGGACCTAATAAACAACACACTGTCACTTATAAACCTGCAAAGCATCCAGCACTGTTTGTGGTGGTCCACAGAGCACAGGTGGTCCCTGTCACATCTTCCTGCTTTGCCGTTGTCTTTTAATCCTCTGTCTGTCCGTCTTCCCCTCTCCACAAAATATCAAGTTCTCTGTTGAACTTCTCTGCACTGTTAGCATTGGCCTATTTTATTTTATTTTATTTTCGATGGGGAATGTCTTTTCAAACAAAGTGTGTGTGTGATATATTTATTAGAGCTAGTTGGGAACAGATTAGTTTTCTTGTGGAAAAATGACTTCTTTTGCCAAAAAGTGCTGAGAACTATAAAACAGTGTCCAAAAACGGGGGGTAGGAAGGGAAGGAAATGATGGTTTCTGGTTTTCTAATGAAAAATCTGTATACTTTTTAAGTAAAGCAGCTAAAAATATAATTAATTTAATCAAAAAAACCATTTATCCTTAAAAAAATTGGATAGAAAAATTTCAATCAGCAACACTACTTGCCTTTTATTTTAAGTCTGCTGTGATGGCTATTTCAAACACAGTCTCACACTCTGAATATTTTCCAGTCAGGTCCTCAAAGGAGAGAATTCTATCATTTCCCTAAGAGCTACACACATGTTCTTTGAAACTTCCATTTCTGTACTTGCAGTTGCTGTTATGCATACTTTACAGATCTGCTTTCAACTAAGAAATGTGCAATATCAATAAAGTTGTCTGGCTAATTCTGTCACATTTCCTGTGAATGGGTGACTCAGTGGGACTGTGCCTCCCTGGCGGCTCCCCCTTAGACAAATGTTACCTTTGGTTTGCTACCTTTGCACCCATCATGATGGGTGCAATCTGAATAAAGCAGTTAATGCTCAGTGCATTTGCTCTGTGGTCTGGGTACTTATTTCAGTGCCATCACTGCTTGTGGGTGGGTGGGTATGTCAGTGTGATGGAGTCCCTCCATCCCTTCCTTAAACAAAATTGAATATAAGCTTTTGACACTTCTTTTTTTTTTTTTTGGATGGACCAGTTGCTGCCCTGCATTAACACATCTGCTGCCAATAGATATGCTTGCTCTGTGCATCTTAAGGATGCCTTATCTATGTGTTGCATTGCCTCTGGAGGTGTCTCTGCTATGATCTATTGAGATAGTTCTTGCCAAGTATGGTGCTTGGTGGTGGTGGTGGTTCATTGTTGTGTGCTAACTATAGCAATTATACATTCCAAACTGTTGACATTACTCCTAGTAGGGATGGGGTTAGAAAGTAATGGCATTGGTTGGAATGGTAACCCCCATGGGCTCAGCAGGCCAACAAAAATCAGAACACAGGGATGTGGTTGACAGAGAAGAAATAACAAGTCCTGTGCTGCTTAAGAAGGTTCTGGTACTACATAGAGCAGGTTTACCAAAAAGTCACTCATACAATTATTGGAAAAAGAGAAACAGAAAATGCTGCAGGTGACTGCATCTGTGACTGCATGTAGAGCTTGTAGGGGAGAAACTGTCTAATATAGTGCCTGGGGAGAGGGTTCTACTGCCATTGACAATGAGATCAATAGCATTAATGCAGAATCTAGTTTGTGATTCTTGTCCTGGAAAAAGCCAAGTGGGAGACGTTACATCTGGGCAGATGTTCTTATAAAATAAAAACTAGTTTTACTACTGTGGTCTTTATGCTAAACACATGTGGTCTTCTTCACTTTAAAATTTTCATAGTTGTTGAGCACCTGTGAGCTGTGTGTGCTCAGCACCTCTGACAATCAATGCTATAGAAACCAGCATTCACCATAACCTTCCAGCCTTCAGAACAAGCATTGCAATAGACTGAGGACAGTGTAAATGCATGATGCCTGTAACACAACCTGCTATGCTGATTATATTGCCTGTTGGAACATGACTAATCCACATGCAATCATAGAAATGTAGGGCAGGAAGGGACTTCAAGAAGTCATGTAGTCCATTCCCTGCTGAGGCAGAATCAAGTATAGCTGAGTCATCCCTGACAGATGTTTGTCTAACCTGTTCTTAGAAACCTCCAGTGTCAGTGATTCTACAACTTCCCTTGGAAGCCTATTCCAGTACTTAACTATCCTTATGATTAAAGTTTTATTTTCTAATATCTAACTTAAATCTCCCTTGCTGCAGATTAAGTCCATCACTTCTTGGCCTATGCTTAGTGGACCTAGAGAATAACTGATCACTGTCCTTATTATAACAGCATTGAACATATTTGTAGACTGTTACCAGGTCCCCCTGCAGCCCTCTTTTTCTTAAGACTAAACAGGGTGACCAGATGTCCCGATTTTATAGGGACAGTCCCAATATTCGGGACTTTTTCTTATATAGGCGCCTATTACCCCCACTCCCTGTCCTGATTTTTCACCCTTGCTATCTGCTTACCCTAGGACTAAACATGCCTGGTTTTCTTAGCCTTTCCTCATAGGTCAGGTTTCTAAAACTTTTTATCATTTTTGATGCTCTCCTCTGGACTATCTCCAATTTGTTCACATCTCGAAGTGTGGCGCCAAAAACTGGACACAGTACTCCACAGACCTCACCAGTGCTGAGTAGAGTGAAACAATTACCTCCTGTATCTTATATGTGGCACTTCTGTTGATACACCCCAGAATATTAGCCTTTTTCACAATTGCATCATGTAGGCTCAAATTCAATGTATGATTCACTATAAGCCTCAGATCTTTTTTCTGCAGTATTACTGCCTAGCCAGTGTTCTTGAACCTGGGACCAATATGGCTACTAGAAAGACAAGGTGGGTGAGGCACTATCTTTTATTGGATCAACTTCTGTTGGTGAGAGAAACAAGTTTTCCAGTTTACACAGAGCTTCTTCAGGTATAAGCACATATTTTCTTAACTGTGACTAGTCACTGTCATTGTTCTTCCTGGGATAGCTGTTGCCTGAAAGAACTAATTGCCTCCAACTTCTTTTTACAGAAACCCACGACTTAGATAATGAGCTAAACATGTCACATGAAAAGCTACGCCCGTGAGTTCCCCTCAGGAGGCTCTAATGTGCACCAGGGATTCAGATCAGCGCCAGAATCCAGTGTCTCCACATGGCATTTTCATAAGCAAATTAGGGAAATGGGGTCTAGTTTAAATTACTGTTAGGAGGGTGCAAAACTGGTTGAAGAAACAAACTTACTCATTGAGTCATCAAAAGTTAATTGTGAAAGTAAGAGGACATATGTAATGAGGCCCGACAAGGGTCTGTACCTAGTCAAAACTTTCATTAATGACACTGTGGTGTGGCATGGATGATAGCATGCTAGGAGGGATTGCAAGCACTTTGGAGGCCAGGATTATAATTCAAATTATTTTGATTATTTGGAGAATTGGTCTGAAATCAACCGTTAAACACAGTTAAGAAAATCTGTGCTTTTGGCTTCCTCTTGCACCTTGTGTGAATGGGAAAACTTAGTTCTATAAATGTTAGATGTTTTTTTTAATCCTTACTCTTGCCTATAGCAGAGAACTGTGCAAGCACATGGACCTTCCTGTAGTACAATTGGGCTCTTACACATATTATATGTGAATGCTGGGGGGGGGGGGGGGGGGGGGGAGAGAGAGAGAGAGAGAGAAATCATAATCATACTGGTCCAAGCTTGATGATTTAACTTTTGAATAGCTAAATTACCCATCTACAAGTGTATTTTCTGAACTGATGTCCACAGCAGGAAGCATTTTCCTGAGCGATCCTGAATGATATTTCTACTAATGTAAGTCAGCACAAACAGACCCACAATCATCTGATTCATTGAACAGGGATAACTAAAATATACATGATGTAAAGGATTAAACCGCTTTTCTCCTACCCTCTACCTCTGCCCTTTTGTGGTACTCAGCCTAACTCTCCATTCTGCCTCAATAATTTGTACCAGTCTGCGCATCTCTGATTGTGTCCCCTCCCTGGAAAGTCAGGTTGTATGAAAGCCTGCATGTGGAATCTTGACAGATTAATTCACACTATCTGCCTTGAGACCAGAAGAAGAGCTCTGGAAAGCTCAAAAGCTTGTTCTTTCCACCAACAGAAGTTGGCCCGATAAAAGATATTACCTCACCTATCTTGCGTCTCTTGAGACAATATCATTTCTATTTTTCATATAGCTTTCTGTCTCGATTTTAGAACAATGATACATAATTTGTTGTTATATGTTAAGTACAAGAAACAGGCTCCTGACTTCTAATGAGGGGAAAAAATAGGGAATGACTTTGTTAAAAAAATTGATTTGTGTAAAGCATTTTAGAAATCTTTCCCAAAAAGATAAGAGCTGTTAAGAGATTTCACTGTATTTACAATTCAAATGAGCATCAGTAAAATTGTCAGCTAAATTCTGATTTCAGGATCTTTATCCTTAGTGCTGTTGCATGAAACAAAGCACACAGCATAACTTTTCAGAAACCACATTGACCCTGGAGTGCCTACACTTTACAAAAACATTGTCTTGATTTATAAGCTGAGCCTATTTTATATGGCACTCACTGGGGGGAGAATAAATATGGAATACTAAAATGTCATTTTACCAGTCTACTTTCAGAACCACCATTGTATCCTCTGGGATCTGAATGGAGGTTTTTGGCTCAATATGGATATATACTTTATTTAAAAAAACAAAATTTCCTGAAAATACCCTTTTTGAATTTTCAGACTAATTTATTTTGACTGTTTGTTCCCTTTGTGTTAGTTTTTCATGAATATTCTAGCACATTCTTTAATCAGCAGCAATGTCCTCAGAAATTTTAAGTGAATTGTAAGTGTTTATTGGAGTATATTACTTGAAAGCATACACGTGTGTTTTCACAACAAAAAAACCCCAAAACAGGTTCTGAGAGAGGCTTGGTGAACAGACATGTGATGTTTCTAGGACCTATGTATCCAATTAAAACTAATCACAAAACTGCCCAAGTACAATTGAAGAACCAAAAATTATTTGTAGAATTTCTTTGTAAATAATTACAAATAGTGAATAAATAGGGGGGAAACTATTCTGTCAATGGAGAATTCATGAATGGAAAGTGAAAATCACTGAATAACTTACTGCAGATTATTCAACAGCTCTGCCTATGATTCTATACTGTAATTTTTACAGTCAGAAATTCAGGTCAAGCTGCTCAGAACTATGTATTTATTTTTGTGCATATACAAAGTGACCCTAAAACTGAATACCCCAACTATTTTTAGGCATATTGCATAACAATCCAAACAATCATTCTATTGTGGTGGTTACTAATATGGGCTGTGACTTTACAGGTTGTCAAGACATTTTGGATAGTTGTTTTATATACTTTGAAAGAAAACATATAATTTTATCTTACTATTTCACCTTGCCATTATTGTTCTTGATATTGCTAGGAAACAATGTTCATGCTTCAGGTGCAAATGTTAAGGCTATGAATTTATGGGACTGGTAAACCTTCACCTTTGTATTTAATCTCCATTTTTTCCCCCTTAAAAATAATCTGCCCTCAGTTACCTGGATGTAAGTAGGAGTTACACCCAAGAAATAGAATGTAGAACTGCACCCCCTACTGTTTAGTATATGGATCAGTAGTTACTAATAAGCTGTCATGTCTGTAAAATGTGTGAAATCCTGATAATGAATACTGTATAACTGCTACTTTTTGTTGAAAATATTTTGCATGAGCATAGCAGCATTTATAGATTTGGGCAGGGCCTCATCTGATGTTAAATGGTGCAGTTCCAATGAAGGCAAGATCTTCTGGGGTCCTGTAGCTGCCCAAAGATCTGCTAAGAATTTGGGGAATCCATGGATCCTGAAGGCCAATCTCCTTTCCACTTGTGTTGATGGGACACCTCCCTGTGATGAAAGAAAAGCAAAAATACTCCATAAGAGACTAATCCACGTAGAGGGTTAATATGGCCCCAAAAGAATATGGGAAAATATTTTTGAACTCCAATTCATTGACTGCATTTGCTATTCATTGCTAAGGAGATATTCTCTCCCCCACCCCGAACTTACTAAGGGCTCATTTATCTTCTCTTTCCTTTCTTTGTTTGTCTCTACATCCACCTTTGCTGTAAGAGATGATTCTGACACATTAGATGCTTTTTGTTTTGAAAAGTTTTAAGCAAAAGATTATTTTAGAAAAACACTATATGTGAAACACACTGAATACATGTTTCTCAAAGTGTTTAAAGCTATTTAGCTTCTGAATTATTCTGGACATTTCCATAGACTTCTTTTTTTTAGCAATTCCTTTTTTCAAAGTAGTAATAAAACAAACCCTTCCCACTCTCCTATTCAACTTTTCTAGTGAAAAGAATAATAACTCTTATAAATGAGCTATTGAACACAGCTGAATAAACTCTCTAGTTCAAAAGCCTCGCTGTGTAGTCTTGTGTTCTCAAAATGAAGAATACAAGGCAGCTGGAATAGAGAACACTCCGTGCCACTTAGCTGAATTTAGCATATTTAATTTTGTGATTCGGTGACTTTTAGTGTGATGAAAACATAAATCCATTAGTTGGTACATTAGTGCCGGTCTGAATTCTACCACCACTAACAATGCTACATACAGTAAGCAGGACTTTACAACCAGTAATTGCACTATAGGTGGGGGTGGTCCAGTCCGCAAATTGTATTGGTGATACATGGTGGGCTTGGCATAGTTAGAGGGAGAGCATAGTTAGCCATTTGTGTATTTGCTGCCGCTGATGGGGAAAAATCCAGTATTTCTCAATTATGCATAAGTATACTAGGGGAATTTTTCAGGATTTGTGTTGTAGAGACATAGTGGACTTCATTCTCTGGGACTCCAGCTCCTTCCATAAGCACAAAATTCCAATTAAAAAAATCAGAATTTGTTTAATTTTCTTTGTGCTATCAAATGTTTATTTTGTACAGTGGAAGGGATTAAATCCTCTGTGTGCTGTAGCTAACAACTCCAACTGATGGTATCATGACACTATGGGATAGTGTACTGAAGCTGCAAGTTTCTTGGAACAAAGATTATTGGTGGTGGTAGTTGTATTACATTAGCACCTGGAGACTCTAACTCAGGGATCGGCAACCTTTGGCACGCGGCCCGCCAGGGTAAGCCCCCTGGCGGGCCGGGCCGGTTTGTTTACCTGCCGCGTCTGCAGGTTCGGCCGATCACGGCTCCCGCTGGCCCCGGTTTCACCGCTCCAAGCCAATGGGGGTGGTGGGAAGCGGCGGCCAGCACATCCCTCAGTCTGCGCCGCTTCCCGCAGCCCCCATTGACTTGGAGCGGCAAACTGCAGCCAGTGGGAGCCGCGATTGGCCAAACCTGCGGACGCGGCAGGTAAACAAATTGGCCCGGCCCGCCAAGGTGCTTACCCTAGCGGGCCAAAGGTTGCCGATCCCTGCACTAGCTAATGCTGACTCCCACCGGAAATTTCTGTAATGCTAGAAGTAAAAGAGTTGGCGGGGGGGAGACACATTCCTGCATTAGAACCTTCCAAAACAAAGTGTATTATTGGAAATTATTATTTATGGTGGAGAGGTTGGAAGCCAAGTGGTCTAGTAAGTGTTAAAAGTCAAGCCCTGTGTTGTAGCTGGGAATTAGGTGTGGGGCAGGTGGTCATGCCACTGTAGCCAGCACCTGAAGTTGGGTAAACAGCAAATGCAGTAGGAACAAAGAGAAGAAGACTAGGATACTAGTTTCTTTCTTGCCACTTCCCTTTCTGGGGTCAGCAACTTTTATAGTCTTCTTCCAGAACTCATGATTGTATGCCTAGCTGTCATGCAAATTGTTCTCTCATGTCCATTGATGTCTGCCCTGTATCTTTGGGCTCACCCTTGGTCGTTTTCCATCCATGACCATTAAAGGCCATCTTACAATATAACTCTTAGGCTCAGCTGGATATGTCCATATCAATGTAGAATAACCTCCCTCAACTTGTCTTTAATTGGGGCAACCTGCTTTATGTCCTTCACAACTTCATTTTGTTTCTTATAATGGAGTGTCCAAACATTTGACCATCAACCTCTTTATTGCCATCATAGAGAGCATACTCATTTCTCTTTTTGTGGCTGGCAAAGTCTCTCTTCTATACATTAGGATGTGTTGAATTACAGTTTTATACACAATTTTATTAGCATATTTTTTTCTCACAGGGAACTGGGATCAGTTCCTGCCACTTGCACCAAACAGTTGTAATATGATGCTGGGCATCACTCAAGAGGGCAACTGTTAATCCTAGGTATTTAAAATCTTTCACTCTTCTAAGCCTGTAATATCCTTTATGGTGGGGGGTCCGCCCTCTGTTATCATAATCAATCTTACCAATGTTCTGTCATGGGTGGCCAGACCTAGTCAGAGACAGAATCTGCAGTGACGAGACAGGAGTCAAGAGTTCACTGGGTCAGGGAGGTCAGAATCAGGAGCCAAACTGGAGATTGGAACCAGAGTCAGGCTGGATCAGGATACCATGGGTTCAGAGGCAGGAACTGGAAGCACATGGCACACAGTCCAGAGTAGGGTGATTCCCAGTTGTTCAGACTACTTCCTGTATATGGTTTAAGTAGAGCCAGCAGGCCAATCAGCTGCTCTGTGACTCCATCAATCAGACCTCAAGGGCAGAGCCTCACACTAGGGCTTTGCTTCATGGGCCCCAGATAAACTGTTGCCAGCATGCTGCCAGGTGAAGGTTTGGAGCATAGCTGCTTCCATGAATCTTGCGGGTCTGGGTTGAAGACCCATGGTCATGACATTACCCCATCCCCTAGGGGCTCCCTTGAGGCTACATTGGTCCAGGTTTCTCTGGGTGGCTTCTATGGAAGATCTGAACCAGGACAGGAGCATGAACATTTTTATCTGGCTCCCAAGTGTGTTCCTTCAGGCCGTAACCTTCTCAATCAGTCCAATAACTTGCCCTGCATGGTCTTGGAGTTGAGGATTTTATGCACATTGTATTCCTCCTTACCTTGTACTTGCACTGGTGGCAGTGCTGACTGGGCTTTTGTGGGAAATGTGTCCTCAGTGTATAGAGTCCTCAGTGGACTGTAAGGGATTGTAGGAGCTGGAGGTTGAAGGTGACCAATTTGACTTATTGCCAAATCCAGTATGTAACAAGGAATTGATACTCATTTCTGACAGGATCTGTCTGTGTGAAGGTGTGTTGAAAGCCATACCTTTGTAATACAAAGTAGACAGGGGCCTGTTATCTACACTTGTCTGCATGCCTTTTGTAGTTCTCCTTTTCAAGGTGTCCTTTTACCTCACCTTGGATGTGACAGATGTGTTGTACCAAGTCTGAGACAAATGGGTTAGGGGAGCATGTGGGTATTTGTGGGTGAAGTTGGGGATGATACCCATCGTTGATAAAGAAAAGACTGGGGCCTGTGGATGCGTAGTTTGCATTATTTTACAAGAACTTTGCATAGGGTAACAGTGAAGACAGCCATCCTGGTGATGGTTGATGTAGCACTGCAAGTATTGTTTTAGGATCTGGTTGATTCTCTGTTTGGCCATTCTACTGAGGATGGTAGGCAGAGGATATGTACGCTTGGACAGAGGGCCTCCTGCCAGAAGTAGGCAGTAACTGTGGCCCTGGTCAGAGGTGAGATGATCTGGGACGCCATGAAGGCAGACTGTGTTGTTTATCCAGAGCTGCATGGTTTCCTTTGCGGAATGTAAACCTTCACAGGCAATGAAGTAAGCCATCTTAAGAAGTGATCTACCGTTACCAGGATGTTTGTAAAATCACTGGATTCTGGTAACTCCACCACAGAGTCCAAGGAAATGGCCTCCTAGTCCTGAGGTGGAATATACAGAGGTTTGAGGAGACCACAAGGCTTCTGATGTAGCGTCTTGGTGTGGGCACACCTAGTAGGAAGCTACAAAGATCTCTATTGTGCAGCACATTTGGGACCACCAGAAGAAATGGGACATTAATCATTGGGTTTTAGATCCCATAAGTGTCCTGCCAGGGTGGAGTCATGGCACCATTGAAGAATCGTCACTCTCAGGTCCTGGCAACATAGATGTGGTCCCTTATGAACATGATCTCCTCCTGGGTGTTGTGTGGTTCTCAATTTGATAATGGCTAACTTGTATGGAATTCCAGAGACAAAGGCAGGGTGAATGAGTACAAGCAGGTCCTGGTGACATTCAGGAAATTACGGGACTTGAGAATTTGTGCTGGTTCTGGACTGGGGCCTTGTGCATCAGAGCTATATCTTCAGGAAAAGGCATCAGCCTTGCTGTTTCTAGTTTCAGGGTGGTAGATCTAGCTAAAGTTGGATTGGGAGAAAAATACACTTGCCAGAGCTGTCATTAGGGCCTTGGCCTTGCATGGGTACTATAGGTTTGGATAATTGGTAAATGCTTGGACTGGATAGTGGGTCCCTTTGCAGTATTGTCACCACTATTTGAAGGCAGTCTTAATTGCCAGGAGCTCCTTGACCAAGATCTAAGTTTTGTTCAGCAGGGGTAAGCTTCCTCAAGTAGCAAGCGATGGGGTGCAGTATGTGCGTGGGTCCATGCCTTTGGGATAGTACTGCCCCAATCATCATACTAGAAGTGTTGCCTTCCACAACCAAAGCTTATGTAGTATCTGGGTGGGCTAATACTGGAGCAGTGGTGAAGGCAAGCTTCAACTGCTTGAATGCATGTTGGGCCTCAAGCGACCCATGGCACTGGGTGATTCCAGAGTAGGGCAGTGCAGGGCTTGGCTTGATCTGAATTTAAAAAAAAAAAAAATTTAATTCAGAACTTCCAATAGAAGTTCACAACGCTTAAAAATTGCTTGTAGGTCATGCATATTGTAGGGAGTTGGAGGGGGTGCCCAGTTGCGGACAGCCTGAACCTTGCACGGATGCATCTTGATCCTTTCCAGGGATAGGATGAAACCCAGTGCCTAAGTTGAGGTCTGATCATATGTGCACTTCTCAAGCTTAGCATAAAGACTATGTTGAAATCTCTCCAGAACTGTGAAGATCATTGGAAAAGATTATTAATCACCTAAGTATACCACCATGAGCTGGTCTAGTAGCTTGTATAGAATATAGTTAATTAAGTGGTGAAATATTGCTAGGCCATTAGTCAATCTGAATGACATAACCAAATATTCAGAGCGGTCATAGTGGGTCTGAAAGGCAGTCTTCCATTCATCCCCCTCTCAAATACAGATGAGATTTTAAGCTCCCCAGAGATCCAGTTTAGTGAATATGTGGGCAACTCCCACGCAGTCCAATAGCTCAGGGATCGGGGTAATGTTTCAAGATTGTTATCTGATTTAGGCCTCAAAATCAACACAGCGACGGAAGGTGCCATCTATCCTTTTTTTAGAAAAAGGACTGGTGCACTGCTGGTGAAGTTGACTTGTGTATGAGCCTCTAGGCCAGGTTCTCTTGGAGACACTCTTGCAGTGCCACCAGTTCAGACTTTGACATTGTGCATAGCATCTGTCTGAAATACTATGGAGCAGTTTTAGTCCCAATGTGCAGGGAGGCTTTCTGCATTCTTCTCAAAGATGTCAGTGTAGTTGCAGTACTTGAGGGAGAGCTAGGGAGTTCCACAGTTCCTACAGTGGGTGTTTCAGTGGCCACTACACCTACTTGAGTCTTCTTTGGTCTGGGTACAATGTTTTCTGGTCTCTGGCCATGCTGTAAGCAGAATTTTGACAAAGTGACCGTCTACTCTTGCCAATGAATGAAGGGGGTTTTGAAGGGTGAGCCAGAAGATGCCAAGGATCAGAGGAAAATCCAGGGAATGGACCATGCCAATTTGTGGTATTTCACTGTGTCCCTGAATAACTGCCTCCAGAGGGATAGTCTCCTCCATAACTGAACCTAAAGACAGCAGGAAGCCATCGATAGTTACAATAATCTTGGGCATAGCATAGGAATCTGTAGAGCCCGAGCTGTAGCTGCATCCATTAAATCAGTGGTGGGCAACCTGCAGCCCATGGGCCGCACGCGACCCGTCAGGGTAATCTGCTGGCAGTCCGCCAGACAGTTTGTTTTACATTTGCATGGGTGCCCACAGCTCCCAGTGGCTGTGGTTCGCCATTCCCAGCCAACGGGAGGTGCGGGAAGTGGTGTGGCCCACGGGCTGCAGGTTGCCCACCACTGCATTAAATTAACCGCTGCTCCCAAATCAACGAGAGCCTGTTGAAGGGGAATCCTGATGGTTTTCCTCCACACATCTCCACGCATTGTCAGGAAGTCTACAGGATACTAGCTAAACAAGTAGTAGCTTTTCCATAATAGCCTTCTATATTAGACTCTTCACATTTTGTCATCGTATAGGAGAAAACTCAATGCAAAGACTCACTTATATACCTAACTTTTATATTGCTCCATTTTAATCCCCCCCACACCTTCTATACCATTGTAACTTCTAAAAAAATTACTATTCAGTGTTAAAAATATAAAGCACTGTCCTTCTCTTCTCCTTTTATGAAAATAATATTTCATGAGTTATCAGGAATATTTATAATGGCAGCATAATACTTTTCTCTATTGATTTTTTTTTAAAAGAGCATTTTTATGCCACCCTGTGAAATTGCATGGACATTTTATCTAGTCACCAAGGTGAATTACTGCCCTTTCTAAGAGAACAGCTGCAGATTCAGATATGAAAAGGAATCTGCTGGAAACTCCAGCCTGGTTCATCTGAGCCCTTTAAGTATATTACAACTGTGATGCCGAGTTATTAGTGTAATTGTGTTCACTCTCTTATTATGGTGCATGGGAGCCTGTCAACATTTCAGCTATAAACTGTTCTTTTCAGGGGGTTATCAGGTGACTATTTAAAAAAAAAATGTTTCAGGCTGAAAATTAGATAGTGTTCAAACCAAGAAAAAAAGGAAGTCTGAAAGATTAGCTTAGCTGTAAATCAGTGGGGCAAAAATATTACTGGCTTCAGAGACCGTTTTGCACTCTTGTGATTTAAAAGTATCTTTGGTTTCTACTGTAAATATTATGCATCTGACTTTCCATAAATTGAACTAGCTACTTAGAGCATATTATAAAACAAGAAAATCCCTGCAAACTGTTTACAACCCCAGCCATTCTTCAGTAAAATTTTCATAAGGATTTGAGGTAGGCAGGTAAGCTCTTTTGGGATATTGTAATGCAGCTGTCAGATGCAAAGCACTGTTTTCTCTCAGTACTTTGGTGCTTGTGTTGCTAGGGATGAGCTAACATGCTGGAAGCTGCCATTTTCAAATATCTATCTTTGTACATAAATTGATCTTTAGATAGAAAACTGCATCAGCATTAGAGGTGGGTGAAATACTTCGTCTGAAATATTTTTGCTGAAAATGCAGATTCAGGTTGACTGAAACGTGAATGTGTGTTGATATCTGTGAATCGTTAATTTGAAACAAGAAAAAAAAACTTCAGAAAAGGTGAAATGATTAGCTTACATATTATGAAAACAAAATATATTGATTCGTTTTGGGGGATGGTGTGGGGGGAGGAGCTAGATGATTCAGATGTCATTCACAAAACCAAAGAGGTACTTAGTATAGGGCTACTGAAATCAATGGAGTTATTCCAGGGCTGAATTTGATTTGGTCTTATAACTTCCTCAAACATTGACATTAAATTTACAACCAAAGAGCTAATCATGTTCTCGCAGAGGGAGAGGTTTGACAATAGATGACCAGACTCCAGCAAGTAACTAACACACTATTTCATCATAGCTAGTAATTGCCTTAGGTATGAAAATGACTATTTACAATCACTTGAATACACATTGCCAATATACAAAGTAAAAAACAGCATATGGAAATTAGTTGCTTACAATGGTCAGGATCAGTCAGCTGTGACTTTTATATTGATTCACTTAAAGCTTTTTATGGTTAATAAACTAAAAATGACCACGACAAAGATGATGATTATATAACTAATGTTTTTTATAATTTCAAACATAATTACAAATATATTAAGATCTCCCAAACACAACTGAGCCAAATGTTGAAGTCTGTACTCAAGAAAAAATTCATTGATTTTAAATGACAATTGCACCTGTACAGCTGAAATCAGCTGTAAGTCCTAAGTGGGTTTTTTTTGTTTTTTTTTATGCTTGCCTTATTATTTGTCACTGATTTCTGAGTACTGATTATAAAACATTATTGACTGCCTTATATAAAGGCCAAATCAAGCCCAGAAAGGGCCTCAAAACCCTAAATAAAGTGCAACCTCTATAGTTTTGCTGTGAAGGGTATGATCAGGAAACAAGAAATCCATGAAGAGGATTTACATCTCCTGTGTGCCTGAGAGCAGAGCTTACTGTGAGCTCTCTGCCCCATAGCATAAAATAGAGGTAGATCTGAAGGTTTATATTCAGTGAAACCAGATTTTTTTTTTTACCATAATTTACAAAGTAATTAAAAAAAAAATCTTATTCACATCGGCCTTTGGAAACAGACATGTACACGCACACGCATACACACACAAACACTCACAACAGAGCTGACGTGCCAACAGCGGAAAGTGATCACATTGTTATGTCATAAATTAAGTCTCAAAGGCCAGGTTGATCATGTCTTTCCTTATGTCCGCTTCCAGCAATTAGCACTGAGCAGTCAGGTGGATCTGCTCTTAGGACCTGATCCAACTCCCATTGAAACCAATAGGAAAGGTTTGTTTGCTTACTTATTTGTAGGTCCTGATCCTGCAGTTGACAGTCACTGAGACTGTGCCTGGGTACAGGATGCAATCACATGCAACTGACTGCAGGATCAAAGCCTACATTATATTTATTCTGCCATTTTCTTGCCTATGCCTTACATAATCTGCGAATTGATGCCAAATTGATTTTTTTTTTCCTGGGAAGTGGGTTGCTACATGGCTTTTGAGTCTGCCGTGTGTCTGATCCCTTGTTTTCGAGCTGTCTGTTTTTATTTTAATGTATTTTACTGATTTTTTCATAGTAAAGTTTTCAGGTGCTTTTTAAATAGGTGCTATATAAATGTACTAAACAAATAAAATGATGCAAGAATTATAATACCATAGAATATGTCTACATGTGTGCTTAAAAAAAAAAGGATTACTTTTAAATCCTGTGGTGTCTGATGCTCAGCTTCTGAGCTACACCAATTTACAGCTGCAAAACATTTAGCCTTTCTTTTTTATCTTGACTTCATCTTACTTTGGATACACAAACATCAGTGTATGAAAATTTCATTTCAACCACATTAATTTTCTTAGGCAAGAAAGTATAGCCATCCTCTTCTGACATGTTTCTGACTGTGCAGTTCTGCAAAGGATTTGCAGATGCAGGTAGCCAATAACGTCATAATTGAATACTTAAGAAGAGGATGCACTTCTAAAGCCACTGCATGAGGAAATGTGCTTGGCAGGCTGCTGAAACAGAAAAATGTCATCCCAGGAACTTGCAGCTAGTGCTATTCAATACCACACTTGGTCAGTCATAATTCTATACTTTCGTATCTTGACTTTAGTAGATTACCAAGAAAAGATTATTATGCTTGTAACGATTAATCTTTACAGTGTTCTACAGTAATACAATACATCTATTCACACAGAAAAAATCTGTTACATTGATGATGCAGATGTCTCTTCAGCCAAAAATAGAAAAGAAATGAAGATGGTAAGTCAGCCTTACCTCTGGTATTCAAGTTATTGGGTTTAGTTGTTGTACCTAGTGACCTCTAGGAAAAACACTGTTTTCCAGCAAGTGTTTCAGGCCCCAATACATTAGTTAAGCAGGAGCTTAACTTTAAGTCCCTGTGTGACTGTTCACATGCTTAAAGTTAAGCACTGTTTTTGTACTCTGCTGGATCGGGGCCTCGGAATATTGTAATATAGATTTCCTTGGTTTTGTACAGGATAAGATAGAATCTACTGGAAATTCAACCTTTCATCTTTCTTCTTTGTGTGTGTCTATATATAAATTTCTATTAGTCAAAAAGCTTCAAGTTCTGAACTTTTTGATTGGAAAAAGGGATAGCATTTGCATACTGAAAAGTTATCCTGTTTTTTGACCAGTTATAATAATTCCCTTGAAACACACAATTTAAAAAAAAAAAAAAGAAGAAAAAACAATACAATATTAATCCTGTCTAATGTTTTAAGTGCCAATATTGGGACCATAATTCCTCACTGGTAGAAGCTGTAATGTAGATAGGGTGCTAAGTCAAAGTGGGAATGGATGAGACTGTGAGAAAAATACCTGCCTGTGTTCTGTCTACATTACCACTTCCACCATTGTTTCCCCTTGTGAAGCTATACCAATGGTAAATGAAAGTCAATTAATCTCCGCATATGCTAGTGAAAGCCTTAGACCATGTGCTAAAACAAGTTAACGCCTACTTAGAGACTCCTTAGTATGTATGGACACCAATTATTTTGGCTGGCCACAATGACTCCAAAGCAGCCACTACTGTACTCAAGGGCCACTTGGGGGCACCAATTCATGGTTTGGATTGTATAAATACTCTCAGATCCATTTATCCTGTTGGGTCAGGGCCTTCTTAGAGTTCTTGTTTCAAATCACTGAAACAGTAGGTTACAATAGCTCCAAAAGACCTTTTAAGACCACCTGAATCAAGGAAAGTGCTGCTGTATTGCAAACACATTAAGAAAATGTTTGTTTGTTTGTTTGTTTGTTTGTTTTTAAGAAAATTTAGTAGCAACTATTTTTCTGATTAACTGCCCCTCACCAAACACCCTGTTAGATAGGTATGATCAGCTAAGGGACTTGTTAGGCTTTCTAAGCTTGACACTCCCTGGCCAAAGGTCATGTCACAAGTACTTGGCAGAGTGTATAGCTGCATTTATTTTGTTCAGTGTTTGATTATTTTAATTATTAGCTTTTACCTTGAAAAATGGCAAATTTGGTTTGTGTTTTCATCTTTATGAATCAGTGCCTCACTACTATCGTCACAGGCATGATATAAACTAATACACTGAATCAGTTTGAATTAACTTTTTTTCATAATACCCAGGGGCATTCCACATGAGAGATTTGACTGTATAATATTGGAAACCATCTTCCAAGGTTAAAATGTGTTTAAGAACAAATTAAATTGGTAATGGGGTTGGGGAGTAGGGAGAGACACAGAAACCAACTAACCACACACCCAGAGAACTTTAAAGCACCATCGGCCAGGGAGATTTTGCACACTAATGATTTCAAAGCAGTTGCATGCATTTTTGTTGAATGCTTTTGTCATAAACAGATAGTTAAGGGTTAATGCCTCTTTTACCTGTAAAGGGTTAAGAAGTTCACCTAGCCTAGCTGACACCTGACCAAAGGAACCAATGGGGGGACAAGATATTTCAAAAGGAAGGAGGGAAGTTCCCTTTGTCTGGAGTCAGTTTCAGTTCTGGCCGGAGAGGAAAAGGAATCAGGAATCAAACAGGGTAGTGAGTATTTAGTGAAGGAATTAGCTTATGTTTCTTTTCTGTTTGTGACTTGTCTTGGGCATTATAGGTATTATCAAATTGGCTATTTTTTGATGTACTAAGAGTTTTGCCCAGGGGAACATCCTCTGTGTTTTAAATCTGTTGTCTGTGAGATCAGCTTGTATGCTATCTCCCAGAGGTTTTTCTTTTACCTTTCTTTTCTTTAATTAAAAGCCTTCTTTTTAGAGACCTGCTTGATTTTTCCTTGTTTTAAGATCCAAAGGGGTTGGATCTGGGCTCACCAGGAATTGGTGGGGGAAAGGAGGGGGGATGGTTAATTTCTCCTTGTTTTAGATCCAAGGATTTTTGGATCGGTGTTCACCAGGGAATTGGTGGGATAGTCTCTCAAAACTACCCAGGAAAGGGTTATAGTACTTGGGAGGGAAAGGGTTTTCGGGGAGAAGACAGAGTTTCCCAAATAACTCCAATATTTGGGTGGTGGCAGCGTACTGATCTAAGCTGGTAATTAAGCTTATGAGTTCCCATGCAGGTCCCCACATTTGTACCCTAAAGTTCAGAGTGGGGGTGAAACCTATGACAGCTTTTAAACAACATCTCTCTGTAAACTGGAGGCTGGGTATAACAGCTTTCACTGTAAAGTGAATTTCTATTGTGAAGCTATAGTCTCACTTTAAAAGGAAAAAAAAAAGTTAACCAGACTGGATTTCTGTGATAGTTTTCTGAAGTCATGAAAATGGTGCAGATAAAAGAAATACTGTCTCCATTCCTGCTTTGGGTCCACTTCTTAAACATAGACTTTTTTCCCATTCACCAAGGAGTATAGTATTTAGAGATAATAGAAGGTGAACATTTGAGCTGAACCCATACTTTAAGGTTGTCAGTTCAGATAAGCAAACCCTTGATTCTTTGAGTCCTTTACAGAATTTGAGTCCTCATTTGCTACTTATCTCTATTGCCTAGTCCCATAATAGATTCTCTAGCTCTAGTTTGCAGTCTCTGCAATGCTCACATGGCTGCCATCTTTATACCTCCTATACTAATCAGGGGCTTCCTTACCCAGAATGCTTTACATGCCATTGACTGCAGAAGCTCCAGAGCACCCAAGTCTTTAATGCAATAATTAGCCAGGATCATCAGAGAGAGAGACTATAGATTTGAGATCTGGAAATAAGAATATTGTATGGACAACAAAGGACCTGTTGGGAATTTCTTAGATTTTGGTGCTCGAGCGTATGTTTTACATATGAGATGTCTGAGGTTATATTAATTCACTACTGTTTGTATTTCTGTGGCACCCAAAGGCTCCAAATAGAATTAGGCACCCATTGTGCTCGGCACTGTGCAGACATATATTGAGAGGATGCTTGCCCTGCACAGCTCCCAACAGGAGAACATTCCATATTTACTAAGATGAAATTGGTCCTTTTCACATTAGTAATACTTCATACATGCAACATATATTAAAAATTACAAGTTGGTTATGGAACACATGCCTTTTGAATTCCAGAATGAAGGAGAATATGATTGGAAAATGGAGCTAGAACTGGTTTGGCCGGGGGTTGGTGTGGCAGAAGTATATTAGAAAATAGGATGGAAGAAAAAGTTCAATTAAGTAAATTTGGAGTAAGTGAGCAGCTTTGTTCTGTTAGCGAGCATGGCATCAAGAACTTCTCAAGCATTTGTGGCTAAATGACTTGCCAGGGATCACACAAGATCTCTGTGTCAGAACTGAGAATAGAACTGACATCTTCCAGTTCCATGTCATATCCACAAAATCATTCAGCCGCTTCTTTAATTCGGAGACCGCTATCCCCTAGAGTTATAAGGGTAACACAGGCAAAGCTAAAGTACAGGTACTGCACAGCTTCAGCTGAAACCTGAAACAGTTTAGAACATTAGATGTAGAAAACAAATGAACACACATCAGCTTGACAACTTCAAATATTCTTAACTTTAAAATGAACTGATTTTCTTCAGATCTGGTTTTAAAGGAGGGGAAAAAAACTGGAGTATTTGCAATGTGATAGCTCCTGTGGGTTCCAATCAGGATTGGGATTCTGATGTGCTAGAGGCTGTCAGCTAGAGCAGGGCCGACGAGATGTGGGGGGAAGCCGGTACAAATTACCGGGGCCCGGCAGTCCTGAAGGGGGCCCGGGGCCCGGCTTCCTCCCCCTCTCATCGGCCCTGTTTAGCCAGTCCGCCCTTGCTGGGGGGCCTGAAAAAATTCCGGGCCCAGCTTCCCCAGCTTCCCCCCCTCTCGTCGGCCCTGTTTAGCTGGTCTGCCCTTGCTGGGGGGCCTGAAAAAAATTTTTCACCGGGGCCCGAACCTGCTCTTGGCGGCCCTGGGCCCCTGCCTTATGGAACCTTCAGTCTCTCTACAAGTAACAGAGGATGAGCAATAGGGATACCATCTAGTATACAGTTCAAGCTGGGCAAAAAGTCTGATTTTGTTCACAGGCAATTTTTTTTTTTGGGGGGGGGGGAGAAAATAAAAATCAGTTTGAAATATCAAAGAAGATTGGGACAAACTTTTTTTTAATCCTTTCACAATTTCCCGTCTCTAATTTAACCTCCATTTAACAAGTTCTCGGGTTGCATTACTAAATTTATGGCTTGGGTTGAACCTCATTGAAAGTATGGAGGTAATAGTCACCTTTCATTACTGACAAATATAAGAAACATTTCAGCTCCCTTATGGAACCAGATAGCTAAAACAATAACAGCCTCCACCCAAAACACAGACATGTGACTAGCACATTTGGGCAGAGGGATTTCACCGAGTATTGCTTGGTGGAGGTGTGTCTCTCTGTCTCTGTGTCTGAGAGAAGTAAGAAAAACTCAAAGCTAAGAGACAAGCAGCAGAAAGCCAAGGACTCAGCCAGAACAAGCACTGGACACATGGCCCCGAGAAAAGCCTAAAGGGATATTTTTGGTATAAGTATTTGGTATCTGGAAAGGGACTTGGAACTGTAAACAAATAAACTGTTTCCTGCTCTTTGATTCCTGCTATGCTTAGGGAAACAGGACTTTGTACATTCTTTTTGGACCTCCAGACTTCACAAAAGAAATACCTAACTTCAACCTCAATTTCTTCTTGTAACTGAAACAATCGGCTAGACCCTGAATTTTGGCTAATTGCCAAAAAATGGTTATCAGTAACTTAATTATATCATGATTTTCTCATATTCAAAACCTAGTAGTTAAAATATGTAGAGACACTCTTATTCCTACTGCAGTTTTACTTGATTTGAAGCTGAGCTCTGATTTGGCCTTTTAGTCACAGAGGGGGAAAAATAAGGTTGCTGAGAGCAAATGGATCAATTAAATAGTGCTCCTTTTTAATGAAGGCTACATCTGCATGCCAATGATAAAAATAACTGACTCTGTCACTAATGATATAAGCCATCTTCTTAGGTTGATAATCTACCAGAATCCAACTACTAGCCTTGGCATTTTTGTTGATCTTTGCATGTAGTATTTCAGAAGTAAGTAAAACATGCAGATCAGTTCATTATAAAAGACTCCATTCTATGAACAAAGGCCTCTGGACATGGAAAATAGGGATTTAACTGTGACTCTACTTGGGTGAAAACACATGACAGAGAGAAAAACATTCTTCAAAGTGCCTGGATACTTTTAAGAGGTAGCTTTATGACTCAGCCAAGGAAAGAGGGGAAAAAATTTCTTTGGTCAACTATCTGTTAATGTTGTGAATCTTTAGACACCTGTTTTATAATAGGCACTGAAGCCACTTATTTACATAAGTTTTGTACACAACTACACACAGTAAGAGCAGGATACTGGGGTCTAGTCTCCTCTATTCCACCTCTGACTCTGCCACTGATTGCTGAATTTGGGAAAGTCATTTACTCTGTGCCTCAGTTTACCCCATGTGAAATACAATATAACACGTATGCAGTGTTGCTGTAGCCATGTTGGTCCCAGGATATTAGAGAGACAAGGTGGGTGAGGTAACAACTTTTATTGGACCAACTTCTGTTGGTGAGAGAGAGAAGCTTTCAAGCTTACACAGAAAGCTCACCCACCTTGATTCTCTAATTTAACAACACTAATACTACTGATATCCCAGATATATTGTTGCTTAATTAAAGTTTGTAAGGCACTTGGAGATCTTTGGATGAAAGACACTGTATAAATATTTATTTTTATTATTGCCAGGCGATGTGTGGTTTGTCTTACCACTGGCGAGGATATACACTAGAACCACAAATACTGTATATCAAGGAGAAACTGGAAAAATAATGTGACTACTTTCAAAGCCAAATCTGTAATGTTGCATTGAATTTTGCACATGGTTTACAGACACACCTCTGCATACGCCTACCTTTCAGCAGGCTGGTAAAGAGGCTACCATGGAGAACAAGAGGCAGCTCTGAGAAATCCAAATGGGTTTCAGCGGTACAGCACACTCTAAAACCCCACTACAATAGTCTGGCTCAATGTTCAAATTAAAAGCCAAATTCAGCCATGGTGTAACTCAGTTGAAGTCTGCTGAGGTTACAATTTTGACCTGTTACAAATATGGGAGGGATAACTCCAGGATAATTCCAGGATCTGCATAAAGAGAAGAGTCCCTGGACACAGATTTGCCCTTCCTGTAGAAAAGGGGTGTTCATGGACCATGCGAACGACCAGTTCCAAGCATCCATGTGGGGCGCCATAGCATAAGCACTCACATCAGAATCTGCAAATCTTACCCAACACCTACCACTAAAACTAACCAAAGAATATTTCTATGCCTGCAAACCAACACTGACAACTGTATCGACATTTAGGGACAGTCAGTCTGTTGACTATGTCATTTAAAATGGTCCTCATCAGGGCCAGCACTGACAATAATATCAGCAAATGTTGAATGGTCTCAGGTGCTGGACAACACCTTATAGCACTGACTACAAATGCCAGGTGTTAGGCCTCCAGGAGAGAGGAACCAACAATAACTGCTCCTGGATACTTGGAATGAATTTAGCCATCGAAAGACCACACAAACAATATGGCAGTTCCATTTTCATCAAACCTTATCTTGTCATCAACACAATATCTATGACTGATAATGACATCAAAATCCTGACTGTAGACATCAGTGGCATTTCCATCACAGCTGTCTGCAAACTGCCTTGCAAACAATTCATGTTTGCTAGACCACATAACCTCTAATGTGACAAAATATGGTGATTTTAATAGATACAATGTCAAATGGGACTATAGTATAACTGAAAAAAAAACCCAGGGAACTAGTTGAACCTTGGGCAGAGTTCATATCACTTGAGCTCAATTCATGAGTCTAAGAAGCTCCTCAGTTTCTTTCAACAGCAGCTGACGGAAGCAGGGCTATGACACCAATCTGTCATTTGTGTAACAAACTTAGTTTGGCTCCAATTTCACATTTGCTCACTGCCATCCAGAGCAATGCAGTCCTAACAATCAGTACCATTCTGCTGCTGCTTTAATTTTAAGAAACCAGAACGGAAGGACTTTACAAACAACCTCAATGCCATTGTAAGAAAGATCAAATACATACCAGAAAATTATAACCAATGTGTCAATGCAGTGTGCACTGTCTTGAAGAAATATATTCCATGAGGCTGCACAACAAATTATGTGCCAGGACTAACACCCAAATTATTGGATTGATATGGAAAATACAAGCTGAAGTTCAAAGCAGACTCATTCACTGAGGATGCTGTCAGTCAGCAAAGAACTGGTCTCTGCATTAAGGAAGGAAACATGGAAGTCATGGCAGAATCTTACTGAGAGCCTGGATGTGACCCAGAGCAGTACAAAAGCATGGATCTGAAAACTTAGCAACAACCCAAAGAAGGTAGGCAACACTACAATATTACTGCAGACTAGGTCATGCTCCAACTCTTAGAAAATGGCACGGAACTGAACAAACAACCCAAGATTGTTTTAACGTGACAAAAGACCAGGACATTTATAATTTTGGGAGACAGTATACGATGACCAAACTAGCCTATGGAATTAATGCCTTCAAGAATGGCAAAGCCACTGGCCTAGGTGNCTCAGTACCATTCTGCTGCTGCTTTAATTTTAAGAAACCAGAATGGAAGGACTTTACAAACAACCTCAATGCCATTGTAAGAAAGATCAAATACATACCAGAAAATTATAACCAATGTGTCAATGCAGTGTGCACTGTCTTGAAGAAATATATTCCATGAGGCTGCACAACAAATTATGTGCCAGGACTAACACCCAAATTATTGGATTGATATGGAAAATACAAGCTGAAGTTCAAAGCAGACTCATTCACTGAGGATGCTGTCAGTCAGCAAAGAACTGGTCTCTGCATTAAGGAAGGAAACATGGAAGTCATGGCAGAATCTTACTGAGAGCCTGGATGTGACCCAGAGCAGTACAAAAGCATGGATCTGAAAACTTAGCAACAACCCAAAGAAGGTAGGCAACACTACAATATTACTGCAGACTAGGTCATGCTCCAACTCTTAGAAAATGGCACGGAACTGAACAAACAACCCAAGATTGTTTTAACGTGACAAAAGACCAGGACATTTATAATTTTGGGAGACAGTATACGATGACCAAACTAGCCTATGGAATTAATGCCTTCAAGAATGGCAAAGCCACTGGCCTAGGTGACATTCATGCTGAACAAAACACTTTGGACCAGCAATAAATAACTTGTTACTCAAGGTGTTTAACAAATGCTCAGCCACACAAAAAGTACCCAAGATCTGGCAATGACCAGATGTTTTGGCACTCCTGAAATCGGGGAAGCACTCAGCAGAGCCAAAGAACTTCAGGTCTATAACACTACTGTGTCCTCTCTACAAACTGTACAAGCTTCTCATCCTAATCAGCCTATCACTGCTCATTGAAAAACATCTAATCCCAGAGCAAGCACTTAATCCCAGGCAAATCATGCACTGGTCAAGTGATGAACATCACTCAATGCACTGAAGATGGGTTTGAAAAGTGTATGGTAATAGATGCCATGTTTGTTAATCTATCAGCAGCATATAACAAAGTAAATCACTGCACGCTCCTCACTAAAATATACAACGCGATGAAAGATCGCCATCTCATATGACAGATATAATCTCTAGTAGAGAACCGATTGTGATGCTGGCAGGCCAGATGCCAACTCTTGCCCAGGCTGCAGGCATTAGCTAAGAACTGACAAACTTATAGCTGGAGACCAGACCAGTTCATGTGTATATTAGTTCTGCTCAAAATAGGTCTTTTAAGAATGTCTTATAAGAATGTATTTTAGTGTTTAGACTCTGTTAATTGCTGTATGCATTAATCTAACTTTCAAGGTCTGTATTTCATGCTATAGAAAATATGTAAGTATTTGCTCAGAATACTCAATGAGGACATCAAAATGCACATCGATGTTGCCAAATGCCTTCTTGTGAGCCTGGAGAGGATTAGTCAACCTGGAGATGTTTAAATAGCCTCCGAACAACAGTTGGCAGCTCAAAAGTCAATATGCAGAAGTCAGCCGATTCCAATGACTCAGACACATGTGACTGCAGTGAAACACAAATCATGGAACATCAGTTGGTCTGCCAGCTCCTGGAGGAACTGCTCACCAGGGCTACAGGCAAGGCCATATCATGTACTGAACACTGGGAAAACCTATGATTGTGGTGGACGGACTTGAGGCGAAGCAGCAGCATCCATGTGTAGAAAGGGACAGAGTAATATGCTTTGCTCTAGCTGAAAAAAAAATGACTACAACTCTGAATCTAATAAAAATGCCAATACATAAATATCCATTTGGGCTCGCTGATGTTGAATCTGAGAAGATTTTTATCTTTTCATGATTCACAAATCTACTTAACTTTTCTAAGCAAGCTGGAAAACAGATGTGAATGATGAAGGAAAAAGCCAACAACATACACTCACAGTTAAATCCCAGATGCTACCCAATTTCCTTTTTGCACTGATCTTTGTTCATATAGCTCAGTGCTTTATAACAAGCTAAGCTGTGTATTTTACTGACTTCTGAAATATAGAACATCAGTGAAAAAGCCAAAGCTACTGTAATAGTTGGTAAGTCACTGTGGACTTGAGCTCCAAACTGGAATAAATGTATACAGATAGTTGGCAATACATATCTGAGTTTGGCAGGATTATCCAGGGCAGTGGGAGGAGCACACAAATTTCCTTCTGCTCAGTATTGTGTAGTATTATCCTATTTTTATGGGTAAGTTTTTGGGGGAGCTCTTCAAAGGGGCAGCTGGGCAGCTAGTTCAGTGGGAGTTGGGGACTTAATTCACATTTGTACCTTTTGAAAATCTCCCTGTTGATTGCTTGTGCAGTAACAAAAAACAACTGAGATTATTCTGGGAAATGAATTATAATATTTGTCTTAATGTTTACTTTTATCCTCCTGCAACTGTTATCTTGTGGGTTTATTTCTATTTAAATATCCTAGTGTTTAATTACTCAATACTAATTAATTACTCAAAATCTATTGTGTTTAATTACTCAGTAGATTCTGCCTGGCCCTTTTATGGATGCATGGGGTTGGAGAGGAGCGCACAAAGATAATTGATCCCATCCCTGCCATATGTATGGCCCATGAAATGGAAAACTACCATCTCTGGACTCAAGGGAAATGCAGGCAGTGCTTTCTCTTTAGTCTTGGGGAGCACACAGTGTGCCAAGGGATTGAGGCTCAGGAAGTAACATGTGCAATAGGGAGCAGAGCCATGGCATCTGTTCCCCAGCCTGAAGATGGAACAATCTGCACTTCCTAATGGAGTTTAGCAGAATATTTCCCCATATTTGTCCTGGGGCTGGGCAGCTCAACACTATCCTTTACTGTGTTCTAGAAGTAACCAACAGTATCTAGTGCATAGATACTGCACAGCTGCTGTAAACTATCAGTATATCTATACATACATTCAAAAACATTTTAAATGGGGTCTTTTAGAAGATGTATTTATTGTAACCGTAGTCTCTTTCCTAATCTGTCAGCCTAGGAGTTGTTTGATAAATATTATGCTGATTTACTGACCCCCTAACACTGAATAAGAGTAAGTTCCATTGCAAGCTCTTCTCTAATGTATTTTCACTACCAGTTGTCGCGGAAACGTCCCCCTAGGCAGTTATTTGACCTGTCAGGGACAAACCACTCCTAGGCAGAAAATTTGAAATATAGTCTCAAGCCTGAGGCCCGTTTATTGAGCTCACACAAACACACCAACGCGTCGGGGCAGCCGACCGAAATCAGCAGCCCACCAACGCGCTGGGGCAGCAGGTCGAAACCTGCCAGCCCCGATCAACGGTCTCGTACAAATTTATAGTCTTAAACCGCAACCGCACATGTGTCACTGCCAAGCATTTAGAGGGGGGGGTGCTTTCCTGAATAGTAAACAAGGGTTCACAAAAGGGCAGACAGTGGTTATTGCTTATGCCAAGGCAAGAACATGAGCACACATTCCGGTTTCACAAGATCAAGGGTACATTTCAATATGGGTTACAGCCTGGATGACAGTTTTGATGTTAATATATCTTTTCTAATTTATAAGCATTAGTAGGGTATTTGGAACAGGAGTTACATAGTGGAGCAAGGGAGGGACGTTGTGCCCACCCCTTGATATGATCACTAGGCCTATTGCTATGTTAATTGTTACAGGTTATTGAGAGATGCTTATTACCCATATATCAGTATACAACATTGATTACAGATAAACTATATGGCTTGACACTTAAAACAAAAGCTTGTTACAAAAGCAGAAGTTATGCAGACAGTTGGGGCTGGAGTGCTGCCAAATATTCTTGCAAATGTTCCAGTTCCCCTTTCTTTCGGCCCCCACTCCCTCCCTCCTGCCAGGGCAGTGTGGTTCTGGCTTGGGTTTGAGTGAACACCAAGCAGGCCTTGCTTGACAGAGGCTGGTGAAGAGGAGTAGGAGGGAGACTGGTTTAGGCCCAGGGCAAGGTCAGTGGGGGAATAGATAAGAGGGGAGGGAGAAACAACCTGAGGGGACAAAGAAGGGGGGGGGGTATATTCTCCACACAGTACTTTGCTGTGTTCCCTCGTTTTATACAAGCAACCCAGGCCAGAACATACCCTTTAGTTGTTTTATAAGAGGTTTATTTGCAAGGGGTGTTCTATGGTACATAGACATGAAACTTAAATTTCACAATTTTCAGATTACCCCGATCTATCCAATGGGGATACTAAAGCTTTAAGGTAAAGTGACCTTGACCTAGTCCAATACTCCATGTTGTTCCTCATGGTCCTTTAAGGATCTCTTCCTTGTGATCAGGAGCTGCAGTGTCTTATTCAGCGGCGGGGGGGTGGGGGGGTGTTCCAGTTGCACGTGTAGAAGGAAACTGGTGCCAGCCCTAACACCATTACTAATAGTCTGGGCAGTTACCCACCCATGCAACTGGTCTTGCCCACTAATATGGAGGGATCCACAGCATGGATTTTACAGAGGTGTTCCCTAATATTAAGGGGGGGAAATCACTTACTTGTATCCTTTCAAATGGGGGGGATAGTCAAAATTCAACCCTATTTCACTTTCTAGCCTATAATAAATAGGGCTGGAAACTTGTTTTATGTAAAAACATGAAACTAGCCTTGATACTTAGTGTCCCCATTTTGGGGACAGAGTATGTCATCTTCAAAGCCTGACTCTGATGAAAGCAAAGCAACCCTCTAGCTCAGCACCATAGTGCTACTTGTGTGTCCTTGTCATGTTGGTCACCTATTTAATTTCAGACATTGCATCAAAAGCTACTTCAACACAACCTTGTTATTTCCATTTAACATTTTGTGTGTGTGCACTACACTTGGCCAAACTCCATATCCCACCTGTCTTGCTTCCCACACCCTACGTAATGAACAAGGAAAACCTCAGAAGCGAGGGGTGGCCATTTAACTGCGCCTGCTCTGCAGATTGTTCTGGTTCAAGCAAAGAGCTACCACAGTGGCTGCTGCTTTTGATGCTCTGCTCAGTGATGTGGTGCCATGAAAGAGAGCCTCCTGAGGAATAACAAAGGCCCCAGTCTGGCAAAGCACTTAAGTACACGCATAACTTCAAGCACAGGAGTAGTCCCCTTACAAGTAAGAAAATGCTTAGGGCCCTGAACTAGCAAAGCACTTAATTAGGGATAAGCATTCATCTGGAAAAAGGAAGAACTGGACTGAAATTGTTCCCAAAACTAAGTCCAAATCTAAACATTTTTAAGGTTCCAGGAAGTTTCCCTGACCAGCACCACAGCCACCCTATTTCCCTCTATTTATGCTACTGTCCAATAGGCCTTACCAACTCCATTTCTATTCTACTGTCTGTGAGAAAATGTTTGGGCCCATTGCTTTTGTACCTCGGAGAGCAGGCCCAGCAGCTCTAGCAGTTTCTTACTTTGTGAACATTGGTACAGACTCATAAGGATCTGATTCTCCTCTCACTAACACAAATGTATGTGACGCTGCACCCCATATTCTTCATAAAAATGTTATGATATAAATATGGCATAACTAAAATATGGTTTATGCAGGATGGGTCATGTAAGGTATCATTAAAAAGGTTATCATTTGCTAAATCTAATTATTCAATTTGTATGCATGCATCATTTCTACATCTAAAGTTAAAAATATTAACTATGCAACAATTACAACTGTGTGTGTGTGTGTACTTAAAAAATGCCCACCAAACAGTAGGCAATCATCCTAAATAGGCCATTAAAAAATAAATAAATAAAACTCTAAAAATACTAATCTCCCAAATCAGGAATAACTCTATGGCTGTCAATGTAGTTACGTAAGTGTAAAATCTATGTTGGTAAGATCGGAATCAGGCCCTTAATCTTTCATTCCTGAAGTCTGTGTGTGCAAAATTTGAAATGTTAATAATCATCTCCTCTGAAGAGTTTGTTGTCCCCATTAGGGCCAAAGCCATGAAGATCTAGCTTCCTATTACACATTCAAACGGCGGGGAGATGGGGACAAACAGGAAAATGCAATGCTATCTACAACAAGGTCATGTTAGTATTATTTTTGGCATTTTCACTTTTTTGAATTTCCAGATTTTGTGATTTATTTATTTATTTATTTATTTATTTATTTTGGTCTCACTATTTTATGAACAGGTTTTTTTATTTTATTTCCTGCTGCTCTTTTTCTCCTCCAAAAGAATCAACCTTATTCTGTTAACCACTGAAATATTATAAATTAAACATAGCAGGATTAGATCAGTGCTTGAATGCAGAGCCTCTACAAATGACACAGATAGTCAGGCGGTGAATCAGAGGGTGGCATTATTTTCCCTGAGTCAATACTAATTCCAAGCTGAGCGAGCTTTCACATGCTACACGTTTAAGAATAATAATTGGCACAAATTCTCATATGCATGATTATAATATGCAGTAAACTTTCTAATTTTTTTTTTCTATAAGTATTGCTTGTATTTCTGACACAGAGGCCATGATGTTTACTCCATTGATGTTATTTTTTTCACCTCACTAACTGACATGAAAAGTGTGTCCCTGCAGTATATTGTGGAATTGTTTACACTGGAATCTGTGCCTGCAACTTGCAAAGAGATATCAAAGGAAAAATGTATTTGAGATACAATCTGAGCTGGAGAGGAAGGATACGGCACTTTTTTAAAAGTTTGTTTTAGATCTTTAAGTCAGGAAGTTGAAAAAAAATTGATCAGTCTCAGTCACCTCAAGTACATGAAACAGCAACAAGTTCAATTGGCAGGTTTATTTTTAGCCTTCCACCAAAGGTGCAAAAAGTCTGTAAAAGGTGACAGTCGGAGAGAGCTTTTAACGTCCAATGTCAAACTAAAATAATTTTAAGGTTGAGGCAGAAGATAATATTATTATAAAGAAAAAATCTCTTGGAGTAGACAGGCCTTTTCTCATGCTGGAAATGTTCTCAGAAGTGAATGAATTTGTGAAGTTTAACAAAATATTAGTTCAGCCATGTCTGGAGTTATTTCAGAGTGAAAGGTGTTCGTGGTTCTTTTTTCCCCCTAGTTGGGGAAGTAAAAAGTCATGAAAACAGAATTTTCTAGGACCACCTACTGATGGAAATGCAGAACTGAAAATTATCCTTGCTACATACAGTTCCAAAATAAGCTGTTAGAATAATAATTGTTCTTTGTTTTAATGATTACCAGGTAAGACTGTATATAACTACTGCCTTTTAGCTCTCAGGATCATATTGGAGGAGTAGTCATAGCGAACATTTAGGAACATAGCGGATCAGACCTGTGGTACATCTAGTCCAATATCCTTTCTCTGGCAGTACTCAGAGGAAGAGGCAGGAAAGTTTTCTATAAGACAGAGAAAAGCCTCCACCAGGCAGTGGCGCTGGAACATTTTTAGTAGTGGGGGTGCTGAAAGCCACCCCCCTTACCACTCTCCCTGCCTCCCCCTCCCCCCGGCTGAGGCTGGGAGCAGGGCTGCGTCTCTGGGAGGGGGGGACCTGGATTGGAGTAAGGGGGCCGAGGCCACAGCTGAGGGTGGGTGTAGGGCCCTGGGAGTGGGGGGCCGGTCACGGGGCCCTGGAGTGGAGGCCTGGGAGCATGGGCTGGGGCCAGGCATGGGGCCGGTGGCTGAGACCCGAGCCCCAGGTGAGGGGTTGGGGAGCGGAGTGCGGGCAGAGGGCTGGGAGCGGGGCGTAGGCGTGGGAAGCACCTCCAGGTTTTATGTGCGGAGCCAGCAGCTGGGGATCGGGGCACGGGGCCGGCCCCTGGGACCTGAGCTGGGGAGTGGAGCCCTGGGTGCGGGGCCAGTAGCCCTGCATAAAGCCTGGGGGTGCTGCATCAGCCCCCGTACCCCTACTTCCCACACCTATGCTGCCAGGGAACGTTTAGCTGAGCTGCTGCTGTACTGTGCTACTCAGTAAAATAGTACTGAAGTAAAGAAGAAATTTGATTTCATTCTCTTCTGGGGAAAGTCTGAAAATATTGTGCCCTGCTGTGATTTACAATAAACACAGGCTATCCTCAGGCCTGCTCCTGTAACTTTTACCCACCTCCATAGGTTTTATCCAGGTGAGTAGTCTTGCTAATATCAGTGGGCCCACTCTTGCAAGGTGCTGAGCACTGCTTGAGCATGCTGAATGCCCCCTGTCATGCTGTCTGGAGTAGTTCATGACCTCGGGTGCCAACCTCGGGGTAGAATGTCAAAAAGAAGGGTAGACAGCTCACACTGGGGGTATTTCTAGAAGTAGATTTCACCAACCCAGTAATAAATGTGAACGCCTGGATCACTGTAACAGTCTTAGCATGGAATTACACACTGTTCCCCTGGGCACTCCAGTCTATGTTGCCACACAGGCAAGCTAGACTTAGTGATAGTTGGTTGCTATTCACCAAAGATTCAGGTTTCTTCCAGTCCCAAGAGACCAGTCAATTACCCCAGGTCAATTTGTACCTCAGATCTCACACGAAAGACAATGCTTGTAGCCAACCCTATAGTTAACTAAAGATTTATTAACTAGGAAAAAGAAGTTAGAGAGTTAGTTACATGTTAAAGTAGGCAAACTTGTACACAAATGAGTTACAGACTCTGATTTTGAAAGGTGACAGTTGAGGTAATCGGTCAGCACTGAATTTCTTTTAGGGCTAACCCAGGTTGACCCCGGGGGATCTCTGCTTCTGTGAGAGTTCAAACAGCAAAGATAGAGAGAATTTTCTTGTGTCCCTGTTTTATCCCCTTCTTCTAGCATTCAAGCTGATGGGACAGGCTTTCTTGGCTATTAACCAACTTTAATAATAATAATAATAATATAATATATGGAGATATACCTATCTCCTAGAACTGGAAGGGACCCTGCAAGGTCATTGAGTCCAGCCCCCTGCCTTCACTAGCAGGACCAAGTACTGATTTTTGCCCCAGATCCCTAAGTGGCCCCCTCAAGGATTGAACTCACAACCCTGGGTTTAGCAGGCCAATGCGTAAACCACTGAGCTATCCCTCCCCCCCCCTGTATCTAACTTTGTATCTAACTGTATTAATTAGGCTTTGTATTGCCCACTTAGTTTTGATAGTCCTTCTTGATGGCGGTGGACCATTCCTCTTGACTGGGTTCACAGATTCAGAGCAAGCATTTTTACAGTTATAAAGCAAAACTTATATATCACCATATAGCATGGGATGCAGACATTACAAGTGAAATAAATGCATGCAGCAACATCCAAGCATTCCACAGAGTCTAAACACAAGACACGTTCTTATAAGTCTAATACCTATCTTGAACAATATTAACATATAGGTGAGCTGATCTGGCTTCCAGGTATGAATTTGTCAGTGCTCAGCTGATGCCTAGAGCCTTGGGAAGAGCTGACATCTGGTCTGCCAGCATCACACTGTTATACCAAGAAAATAAAAACCAGCAGGATCTTATTAAAGGGTATAAGGCAATATGCTCCGTTTATTGTGAATACAGAAAGAATCATAGTAAGCAATCAGTTAGAGCTATAATATTCCATTCAATTTCACATTCATTCACACATTCATTCATACACACACAGGTTCTGCAAGGTTGTTGTCATAGTTTCCAGCCTTAGAATTGCTCGTGCCAAGTCATTGGCCAGATGGCCTGGACACGAGGATGGAGCGGGGCCTTGTCAGATGCGCATCTGATGCTCCTGGAAGTTGGTTGCAGAACCAGACCCAAAGTTCTCAGTCTTCAGGGCCTGTTTTTATAAGGATTTGTCCTCATTCAAGTCTATAGGGTTTGCTTCGTCATGTTGTTCTCACGTTTGAATGATGGTCAATCATGCAGATGGCACAGCAATGACAGCTTGTTGTTATCTTGTTCTTCGGTTCTTCGGCCCCCCTGTCCTTGGGGCGGTTGTGGGTGGATCCCGGTTTGCCCTCGGGGTTATCGCGTTATCTCCATCCTGCACATTCTTCGGCCAAATGGTCCTGGGTAGTTGTTTTTCTTCTAAGGCTGGCACTTCAACCTTTATTACCCATCAAGCATCCATCTGCAATCATACTCTATTTCACTTAACATATTTCCTATCACATCTACATTTTATTACCTATTTATTCTTTAACATAACCATTCTAAAATCATTGGGGCATGACAGACTTCAATAAGCCCATTTATACCACTTGTTAAAATGAGAAGAAAACAAGCAAGATAAGAGTAGGAGAGTGGGGGGGGATTTAGCAAATCTTTTTCCTGAGCTCCGGAGAACAGAGTTGTAATAGCAGTTGTCCTAATGTTATCTTATCACTTTTAGAACAGACTCTTTGTCTCGGGATGTTCTCCTGTAATTAACACAGACCTTGTAAACTAGCAGGCCTGCTTCAATTAGCACAAACTCAGCAGGCTGTAGAACAGGCTGAGAGACATATTTCTTTCTAATAATACAAGCCAAATCCAGGGTTTGTACTGGGCCATACTTTCCCCTCATTTTTCCAGTAACAGCATAAAATATATCAATCATTATTTTAATTCAGCAACACCCTCTACTCCAAGTGACATAACTGGGTGTTGAGGATGTTTAGCACCTTATTGGATTAGGTTCTTCCTAAGAGGAAGCACCTTAGAGGAAGTATGGGCTGGGCTGTGGGACCCTCAGGTTCAGTTCCTGTTCTACCACAAACATCCTGTGTAATCCTGAACAAGTCACATTCTCTCTCTGTGCCTGAGTTTCCCAGCTGTAAAATGAGGATAATAGCAGTGTCCTACGTCACAGGCGTGTGTGAGGATAAATACATTAATGATTGTGAGGCACTCAGATAGTCTTGTGATGGGATCCTTATAAGTACTGTAGATAGGCCCAGTTGGACTACTTTTGTGAGCTATCTGAACTGCATTTGGAATCCAACCTGGGTCCCTTTGAGTTCAATGAAAGCAGGACTGAGACCTTGGCTACTAGCAACTTAACTGAGGACTTGAATCTGCAAGGTGGTCAGCACTTCCCCTGCAGAGGGTCTCCAGCAAAAGGCAATGCAGGCTTGAGGCTGTAGTAGTACTTGTGAAGAAGCTCTGCAGATGTGAGAATAGGATTTGTTGCCCTTAGATGCTCTGCACTAGGTTCAGCTACTTGGGTGTGATTTGGAATGGGAGGCGGATTCAGATCTAAGAAAATGTATGCACACTTTGTTATGTTTCAAATAAGCAATGAATAGGCATGTGTAAAAAGGACAATCCTGTTTCTAGAGGGGATATTTCTCTAACTAAATGGCAGTGTTAGGTGTACCGCAGCACCCAGGGAAAGAAATGAATAGGACCCAAGTCCTCTCCCATGGGCCAAACCTGAGTAAAAGGGCTTGATGTAGGGTTATCCTACAGATACCCTCTTTCACAACTATAACATCATCACCATACAAAAGAGCAGGGGTTCCTGGTGGATCTGCATAGTCATGCTCCACCAGCCACCCACCCCCGCATCCTGCTCCAGTCCTGCCATCAAAGCACTAATTTCTGCTGCTGAAGATGGCATCCAGTGAAGCACAGCTATGTGCCATCCAAGCTGCACCCCCCTTGCCTGGGCTCTGCACATCCAACACCCGCTTTGCCATCCAGATGTACAGCCCTGATTCTGCTGCTTACCTGCCCTTAAATGCCGATGGGGAGAAGAGGAAGTGCTATTTGGCCCAATGTGCAGAAGTCCTGCAGAATGTCTCCCTACTAATGAGACTTGACCCATATGTAATAAAGATCAATTTCTGCATTTATCCTGAGCTTGATGGGTGAAGTAACCACATTTCCATTTTCCATCATAGCAAATGATAAGCCAACATTTCATCAGTCTTCAAGGGCTCCTTCATAACATGTTAGAACCATGGAAATCCTCTGAGCAATTCAGTTTTCTATTAGTTGGGTAGGTTTGAAGACACAAATGCTCTATTAATCTATTTCCAACTTAATAAAGCATTAACAAACATAGCCCTTTTTGAAACTGAAAACACCTAAAGCTGGAACCTCAGTCTAAACAAATGCCAATACCACTGAGTACAAGCACCTACCTATCTGTTTTCTGTAAAGATCAGGCCAATATATATATATTTTTTTAAATCTTCATACTCTAGCAAAAGGTTACTTGAGAGAGAGAGAGAGAGAGAATAGGAATCCAAATCTGAGTGTCTTCTTATTTTCTTATGTTCTCAAAATTCGAAGTGTGTGATGTTTTTGTTGTATTAATAGTAAAATAATTTTTACCAGATGAAATTTCAGGTTCTGCAAGTGCAAAAAGCCCTTGGAGAATTGATCTGTTTTGCTTTGCCTCAAAGGAATTTTATGACGCACACAAAAAAGTTGACATACTTTCATCAATTTCTGTCTTTTTTTTTTTTTTCCCCAGAAACAGCTGTTCCAAGAAACATCAGTGGAATCCACATGAAATATTTTGCTTTTTGGGCTCAGCCAACACAAGAGGGAGTTATCCCTGCCAATCTACAGAAGTCTTGCCTAGGAGAGTGTCTACTTTATAGAAATAGCATCTCTGCCATTAACTTTTAGAAAAATTAGAGTGGGAAATTGTGAGATGCAAGGGAATTTGAGCCTTTTGTTCCAAGAACTCCGCAGGGGGAAAATATGTTTTTCTCCAAAGCAAAACTAATGCATCTCCTTGAGTATTTGCTCTTTTAATGTATTTTTCAGTGAACATGAGGGGGGAAACTTCCAGTTGCTCCAGTGAAGGGCCCAGTTGTTGAGCCCTGCAGGGGCTGAATACTCTTGACCCCCAATGGTGTCAATAGAAGTTTGAATGTACTCAATGTGAATGACCTCAAAACATCTAGCTTACTATCCCCAACTGTAAGCCAAGAGCAGAAACCTTCCTTCCACTAGAAAAAATAAAATATTACCTCCTAATACTCCCCACCCCACCTCCAAGAAACACAAAACAAAACACCAAGAAAAGTGTAAATCTTTGGGTTGAAATTATTCTCCATGTGAGCTAGATGGGATGGGATGGAATCGGTGGAACTAGCACAGGGTGATGTAGCATACTTCTACCTTCCCTCAGGTGGGAGGGAGCAGTTTTGGATCTGTCCTTGGTTCGTAGAAGCCTGGCTCATTGAGGCTGCTGAAATTATGTGCTCTATCGGTGTATCTTCCAACAGCTGTGGCCATTCCCCTTCCTATCCCAGTGCCCTGCATTTTGTGGATTGTGCTGTCCCCCAGTGGGCTCCAGGAGTCAGGGATGTTGTGGCCCCACTCTTCCCCGGGAGGCTTTATATCAATCACTCTGAATCTTGTCTGATGACTGGACACCCTACTGACACATTGGACACAGCTATTGGGCCTAGTTCTCTCCATTGACTTGAATGGCATGACAGAAGGAGAGAATGTGACCCATGGAATGCTGAAACAGGAGTATGTGGGAAATCGTGGCTATTGGTGGTAAGTGCAGTTCAATACTGGCAACATGCAATATTCAAAAGTAAGATTAAATAAGACCTGTAGCCTGCTGTCTTGCTATTTGTGCTGCGGGGCACCCTCCTGTGTAGAGAGATCCTTCTTCCTGCAGGCACAGTAATTCAACACATTGCTCTCTAATTTAAATAATGTCAAAAAGATTAAGTGCTACCAAAACCTATGGAGATAATTAATGCATAGTTGTTAGTGTGTCTAACTGTACTTACTTCTCTGTCATTTTTAACCAGTTTTAACAGTGCACAATTTGACTTTCATTTAAGCTTTTATGTGTTTGAACTATTAATAGTGCTGCTGTGTTGATGGTGGAATGAGTAAACAAATGTAGGACTATCAAAGAAATACTAAGATGGGTTAACCAGCACAATCACAATAAGAATCCCTTTGCCTGTTCCTCAAATCAGTGTTTTCAGGTTAAGGATAGTTGGGTTAAGGATCCTTCACGTGCTCCCTAGACATCAGAGGTTCTTACAGAAATGAAGAGATGTTTCTCACACTTTTGTCTAGGAGCTCAAAATTCTGCAATCCATTCTGGAAAACCAGTTCCAGTTCACCTTTTATTAACAAAGGAGATAAGGCTTTTATGGAAGAGTTACTGGGTCTAGCTACACAAGAATGAGGGAATAGGCCATCCAGTCACTTTTAGATTATTACAGTTCACACTGATGTTTCCAGTAGTAGCCACAAAGGTGCTGTATGAGCCATGATTCCAGGAAGCCTGAAGCACATTGTGAAGAGGGCTACTTCCATATGTTCTGGTTCCATGGGATTTGCATAGTCCCCAAGGTGTGGAGTCCTTTCCTTCTGTTTGATCCTTGGGGCCTCCATTCCTTCTCTTTAGCTGGGAGCAAACTCTGTAGTTTGATTTTGCTGAATTTTCTCATATCAGAAGTTCCCATCCCCATTCTCCCTCCTCCCCATAGGAAGGGAGGATTTAGCTCTCTGAAAAGTGCTTGGGTTCAGGAAGACAGAAGGCAAAATATTACAGAACATGTTTGTAATCACCCTAAAAGCATCAGGGGTTAGCAAAGTCAGCCAAAACTGAATCACCATTACAGTGAATCGGGAAAATACCCAAGGCATTTGACTGTTTTTTAAATTTACATGTCATAGAGTTTGAGGATCCATCTAATCTGTCTTCCTCCCTCTTTGCAGTAGCCAATACTTTATATAAATAAATCTTTCAGTTCCTAGTTTGAATTTTGCACCCGGGCTACCTTTTTATTGTATTAGTAATAATAATAACAATAGTAAAACAGATTTTGTGACTAACAAATTTTATTTTAAATATATGTTAACCCTTAAATGACTTCACTGAGAGAACTTCCTGCATTCAAGCTTGGTGATTTTGTTCCAGTTGTTGTGAAAACATATTTTCAGTTTCTGAACATTTTTAAACAGACCCTCATTGTTTCATACTGGAAGTACCATATGTGCTTGTCTGCAGGTTTTTTTCATTTGCTTAGAAGTAACCTGTTAATGAAACAGCTTCCAGCCTTGATCATCCTCCAAGGTACTACGCTATTGCTGCTGTATCTGGCCAATGAAAACTACTTCTGAACTCTGTGAGACAAGAAACCACCATGGCAGTTTGAGACCTCACTTTGTCTTTTTACTAAATCTCCTGGATACAGAAATAACTGTTGGTAGGTGATTTACACTGAATGTGGATGTTAAAATGAAGATACTCTCTCTTTTTGATAAAAAAAGTTTTGGTAGCTTCTGCATCTGTATTTTCCCCCATTGATGCTAGGGTGACCAGATAGCAAGGATGAAAAATCGGGATGGGGTGAGAGGGTAATAGGCACCTATATAAGACAAAGCCCCAAATATCGGGACTGTCCCTATAAAATCGGGACTTCTGGTTACCCTAATTGTTGCATCTCTTTAATTGTCTGTTGCTTAACAGCTTTCACTTTCTCTGCAACTATTGCTTATGTCTTTCCCTCCTTTCCAGTACTTTCCTCTGAAATATCTTTTTTCCTAATGCCCCAACTTCTGGCTCTTGTTTATATTTGTGTAATTCCGACTTCAATTGATGTTCTTCTTCTTCTTTTAAGTGAAGCAGAATTAGCCCTGTTGTTCTTGTAGATGGGCTTTTTGATTTGGTTGAATCAGGATTTCAAAGATCGTTTTTCTGTGTGTGTGGAAATGCTGAACTCAAATCTTACAAACAAGAGATTTTGAGCTGTGAAAAGTGTTAGCAGATGTCACTCCTGCCACCCTGGTTTTACAGCTCATGAGAAAAGGCAGGCCAACAGCAATAGAAATATACATGTTTAATGGTAATTACAAAATGGGCAGTCTGGAAGATCTTAGAATAAGTCAATACAATGGTAGAATTTTTCATTGCATTGCTTCACTGATTTTTCTAGTGGCATTACTTTTTAGTTAGAAAGTATGACAAGTTTAACTATACCCTTCATGCCAATGATGATGGACAGGCTGCCAGTTTTGTCATAGTGTTTCATTACCAGGCTTTCTTTTGTCCACATTTTTCCTTTGGGGAAAAATTTTTTTCCCTCACTTTTTTCTTTAAGGTTAACTCAGGGTGAAGTGACATTGTCTTTAAAATATGATTGGGGTAAAGAGAGCAAGGATGACTCCATAGCCCAGTGGTTAGGGCACTCACCTAGTGGCAGTGGCGGGGCGGGAAGGGGAGACAACCTGCTCCAATAAATATTTAATTATTTATACAAAGAGGACCAGCTTCACTGGGAGAGATCCAACCCAGAATACCCTATAGCTAGGTGGTAAGGGTACTCACATCAGTGGGGTGAGACCTAAGCGCAAGTCCCTGATCTAGAGTGGGGATTCAAATCTGGGTCTCCCACATCACAGATGAGTTCCCTAACCACTAGGTTAGTGGGTACAAGTGAGGGTGGTACCACCACCATCCTCCTTTTGGCTGTGTTTTGTTAATCTAGCCCTTCATTTCCTTTGCTTTCACTAAAAATATCCAAAGCACAATATTTTGTTTCAGGTCGAGTTAAGTCTCAAGCAACCTGACATTTTTTTTTTCCTGACTACTTTGATAGGCCAAAATGTCTGAAACGTTTCAGTTTGATCGGAAGTGTGATTTGTTTGTTTTTGTATTTGTATTAGTTCAGAAAAACAATCAGTGAAGCAAAAATATAGCTATTTTCCCAACTCTAGTAGGGATGTCCCTGCCACACCTCTGCTCTGGGAATCATGATGAGGAAAATTGAATGGCAGAACAGTCCCTACATTGTCTCTACAAATTGCCCTTTGACCAGCAGATTCCTCAGATGTAGAAAGAAGAAATTTTGAAGCTCTTTGAAGGTGAAGCCAAATCAAGTTGGCTTAGGGTTTGCATGCCAGAGTGACACAAAGCTGCCATAGCAGGGCCAAAAATCTATCCCTGTACCTTAAAGTTAACTAATATTTTTGTGTGTGAATTATACTAAGAAAGGTACAGTGGTCTGTGAACTCTCATTGACTGTAACAATTAGGTTACCTATTGCCACAGGACAAAATTCTGCTGTCAGATGCACAAATTAATCTCTCATTAAAGTCAGTGGGAGCTGAGTAGGCAGATATGAAAACATTATGGCCCAGATTCATAAAGGTATTTAGGCACCAAACTCCCACTGAAACCATTGGGAGTTAGGTACCTAAATACCTTTGTAAATTTGGGCCTGTATATTGTTATTGTTTAGGAACAAAAGAACAATATATTGTATCAGATTCTGCTACTGGCTATGTGTCTATTTATTGACTTCAACTGGAATTACATTCATGTAACTAAGGGCTGAATTTAGCCCATGCTGTGTTAAATTAACTCCCTTGACATTTTATGCTAACCCCAATGTTTCTCCCTATATTCACGCCCCGCTTTGATCGTGACACTTTCCCATAAAGGGAAAAACAAAATAAACCTATAATGCTCAGTCAAGTATTAAATTCAGAATCCCCTTTTGTAAGTTTATGAGCCATGCAGGAAGAGGAAGTAAATTGTCCCTAATTGTATCTTATTAAACTTCACGATTTAAACAGAGGACACTTTACAAACGTGACTGTTTTCTATATTCCTTATCTATTTAAAAATGTTTTTTCTTTGCTATAGAAATATGAATTTATTGCATTTATATGGCTGAATTTTGTTTGGTTGGTTGTGGGTTGTTTTTTGTTTTGTTTTGTTTTTTAAACTTGATTTTTGACCATGTGAAATGGTTTGGATCAAATTCGTCCAGTTGGAAAACCTTCTAAGACATTCCGATTTTATTTCATAAAGTTTTGAACACAAAATACTACTGTCCCAAAAATAGAAACATAAAAGGGAAGTAAAGTTTCAGTCTTATATTTACATTTTTGTATATGCTATAATAAAACCCCTTTGCTTGGATATTAATAAAGTTTAGGCTTCATTTTCAACAAGCTCCTTTCTATATTGGCGTTAGGAGATCAGAAAGCCACTGGGGCTTGTCTTGCTTTGATATTTCATAGAACAGTAATGCCTTTACTTGTACAAATAGGTCCATTGACTTCAATGGGACTGTTCAAAGGAGTAAAAATTGTTCACGTGACAGCATTTGCTGTTTCAGGCCTTATATGTTTTTGGCCTAAGGCAGATCATAGGCGATATATAGGGGAAGCATGTGGGGTCAAGTGTTCCCCTCCCAGATTTCTGCTTGGCCTGCTAGGTGAGGAGGGAGAGGGGCTCTGTCCTTCTCCCGCCATGCCTTCCCGCCAGCACACTCAGTCCCTACCCCTAGCAGCCAAGCCCGGGTGGTGAGCGGAGAGGGTGGGGACCAGCCACTCCTCATGCTGGCCGCTCCAGGTCGCTGCTCCGTGCAGCGTGGCAGCTGCCTGTGAGAGCCTGACTGGGGAGGCGGCAGTGGTGGTGGGCCACCCCCACCCATGCCCTGCTGCTGGGGACAGGGGTGGAGTGAGCCAGAGTCCCCACTCCCCCCGAGCACATTTCCAATTTGCTTGACCCCTGTCCACGGCAGCCAGGCCCAGGCGGGGAGTGGGTCGCCGCCACCATTTCTCCAGCCTCGCTCTCTCTCAGGCAGCTGCTACGCTGCACAGAGCAGTGACCCAGAGCAGCCAGTCTCATCCGGCATGAGAAGTGGCTCCCTCCCACTCCCTGCTCAGGCCCGCCTGTCAAGCATAGGGGCCAAACATGCAGGGGGCGGCAGCACAGCGGGAGAAGGACAGAGCCGCCCACTCTACAGGTAACTCTGGTGGGAGAGGGAGAGCATGATGGCTCCAGGCTGGGTGCAGGGCAGGGGGCTCACGGAGGAGAGGAGACACATGGGGTGATCATGCGTCCTCCCCTTTAGATCATATCTCCCCCCCCCCCTTATCAGGAGGCACTAGTCGTCTATGAGGCAGGTAGTTCATTTTGTCTTTCTAGTTGTTTGCTAACATTGTTTGTTTGACTTTTAAAGAGACCAGTATAATGTGAAAGATAAAATCATTGATTCTTCTAATCTGCTGGTACTAAACTTGTTGACATTTTGAAAGAGCACAGAGCTTCATGCATATTTGATTGCTGCAGTTGAACAGTGGGATACCACTCAGGATGTGTGAGATTTTATTTCACCTCCATGTTGGCAAATGATCCCTTTGTGCTAAACTGGTGGCTTAGAAAGAGGCCCGCTCCCTGAGTATATAAACAGGAAATAGCTTTGTGTAAGGGGATACGCAAAACATCATTTGCTTTTTATTGATGTTTCTCTTTCTTTGGTATCTTTCACGAAAGTTCATTCCTTTTGTTTCTTCGATTGATGGTTAAAATTAGTCTTACTGTTGTGATTAGCAATGCAACTCCATTAAAAGCCCATGGTACTAACCTTCATTTTAATGAAACATTTATTTCTAAAGAAATAGGCAGAAGCTGTTAAAAGTAGAGTCTGGAATTCATATTTTAGAATGTTTTTGACCCCTAACTCCAATCAATGTGCTGAATTGCCAATATTCAGCCATATTCACTACGTCTGGGTCTTACATATTTTTAAATATTAACTGATTCTTAGAGACAATCTTTGTAGACAGCTTAATTATTCCCTTCATGTTGATTATCTTTAAATGTAAAGTTTTCTTACATTTTAAGGTCTTCAGAGCAAGGATCTTGTCTTCACATATGTTTATACAGAGTCTAGCACAATAGGGTCCTGATCCTTTTCACACTTTTGTAATACAATCATTAAATAAAAATGAGGTGTGAATCACGTGTGGATGGTAAAGCTCTGCCCAACTTGTAAGAATATCAAACTTATCCACAAAGAGGTCTCCAAAAATCCTTGTTGAAGATTCAGTACTCAGAAGAATTGAAAGAACATTTTGTGAGGGACAGGTGGACAACAGCATGTGTGCTGCCTGCCCAGAGCCAAGACATGAGATGTCACTGTAAGACTGGATGGGCTTCTGAAGTCAATGGGCAAGGATCCATTGTTGATGTTTCATATTGGCACTAATGATGTTGAATCATGGGATATATCTGGAAGATAATAGATGACTTCAGGGAATTCAGAAGTGTGCTGAAGAAAAATGTGCAGGCAATCTTCTCTGAGATCATTCCTGTCTCACAAGTGAAGGAAGACAGAAGATTCTGAAAGTGAGCTGCTGGCTGCCTACGTGGTGTAGGTTGGGGGATTTTGGTTTTGTGGAACATTGGTCTATCTTCTTTGGGGAGAGGAGAACTGTATAGTTTGGATTGCCTCAACCTCTGCAGAAGATGGACCAGTCTCCTCAGGGACAGGCTGGCTGGAGAAGTCAGGAGGGGGTTAAATGGATAGAGAAAGGGGAAGGTTAAAAAAGAGGGAAGATATGAGAACTCAGCACAAAATATAGATGTTGAGAACAAAATTAATCAAGGAACCAAAGGACATGAAGAAAATAAATTCTTGAATTGTGTATATACCAATCCTAGGAACCCGGGTAACAAACAAACAAAATTTGGAATTGTTTATTTATCAGCATAAATTCAGTCTAGCTGGTATTACTGAAACCTGGTGGGATAAAATCAATTATTATAACTAGGGCTGTTAAGCGATTAAAAAATTAAGTGTGATTAATTGTGTGATTAAAAAAATTAAGCGCGATTAATTTTGCGATTAAAAAAATTAAGTGCTCTGTTAAACAATAATAGAATACTATTTATTTAAATATTTTTGAATGTTTTCTACATTTTCAAATACATTGATTTCAATTACAACACAGAATACAAAGTGCACAGTGTTCACCAGGGCTGGCCTTACCATGAGGCAAACTGAGGCAGCTGCCTCAGGTGCCACACTGTGGGTATGCGCCACTACGACCCAGAGTGTAGAAAATTGTCTGCTGCTGGTGCATATGTATTCTCTCTGCTCTAGATGCACAGAGATGGTGGAGTGCTGTGCTGGAGGAAGGAGGGCACAAGAGACATAACAGGCAGGCAGGAGAAAAGGTGAGAGGGAATAACAGAAAGCAGCAGGAGCTGCAGGGAGAGAGAGGAGGAGGGGCCTCTTATGTACCTCTCTAGCACCCCCAGGAGCCTGGACTGATTAACACCAGATTCTCAGGGAGCTTCCTGTTTCCTGCTGCTTCCCTAAACCCACTTGAGGAGAACAGGCAGTCAACCGAAGTAGCAGGAGCCAGTTAAGCCCTTAAGACGCTGATATCTTCCCTCACTCAGGCCCTGCTACCAGCCTGCTTATTTGTCCCCTTCAATTGAATGTTGAGAGCCACTATAGCTGGCACATGAGTGAAAGAAGATAACGCCCCCCTGGGGCAGCATTCAGAAAAAGAAAGAAAGCAAAGGAAGCTTTTCTATCTAAGCAGGAAGGAGCTCTCCTGAGATACATAGACACAAATGTTCATGGTGAGCCTTCCGGCCCCAGTGAGGATGTGAGTGGTGAGGAGATGCCTGATCTTCCAATTAGTCAGAGTGCAGGTGACCTGGCAGGTACTGCAGCATCCATATCTCCATCTCAAATGGATGTAACCATGCACATTCCTGAAGAAAAGTGTAGATCAGAGAACAGTGTGGTGGAGGTGCAAGAAACAGCTGCTGCTGAGTTTGTTCCTTAAGTCTAGATGATCCAGGACTATGACAGGAACTGTTCATGGGAGAACAGTGGCAGAGGAAAATGGAATCACCAGAAACATACATAACTTCAAATTTCTGTGTGGCTTAGTTTTGTGGCATGACAGACTGTTTGAAATAAATGTTGTAAGCAAGAGACTCCAAGGTGTTGACCTTGATATATCTGGAGCAATGGAGCAACTGGACAAAGCAAAGTCATACCTACAGTCTTACCGGTCAGATGAGGGATTTCAAAACGTTCTGAAGAGTGCACAGAAGTTGGCAGAGGAACTTCACACTGAAGCTATTTTCCCACCCATTCAAGAATACAAGAGTCACCAAAGACGACATTTTGATTACGAGGCATGGGATAATCCCATAAGAGACCCCCAACAACAATTCAAAGTTGAATTCTTTAACCAGGTGCTAGATTGTGCAATACAGTCAGTTGAAGAACGTTTCATGCAGCTCAAGGAACACAGCAGTATATTTGGGATGTTGTATGATATTCCAAAACTCCTCACTATACCTGAAGAAGACCCACACCAGCAGGGCACTAGAGACAGTGTTGACACATGATGACATGCGCGATATTGATGCGAGTGATTTAGGTGATGAACTGAAAGCCCTTTCAAGATACATTTCAGCAGGATCAACTCCAAAAGCTGTTCTGGAATATATGTGCACAAATAAGATGACTACCCTCTTTCCAAATGCTTTTGTTGCTCTGCACATAATTCTAACACTTCCTGTAACAGTTGCCAGTGGAGAACGCAGCTTCTCCAAGCTGAAGTTAATAAAAACACATCTACGTTCCACAATGACACAGGAGAGGCTGGTCGGCCTTGCAACCATCTCAATAGAGCATGAGCTGGCCCAGACTGTGGACCTTCAGGAAGCAGTTCAAATCTTTGCAACCAAGAAGGCACAGAAAGCATCACTTTGATTATTCAAGCAGATAAAAATGCCAGTGTTTACTATGCAGACAAGAAAAGTTAACTTTCAAATGCCTGACCAGCAAATGTAAGCGTTACTTAAAATTTTTGAACAATGCATTTTAAGTTGTTAGTTCTCCTTTATTGGGGTAGATAGCAGAGCAGTACCATGAGAGGAGTAGATCAGGAAGAAGGCAGAATTGAGACCTTTCAAAGTTTTGGCCCAAGCGAAGGGGTATGGGGGCGTCATTTGAGCTCCCCGCCTCAGGTGTCAAAATGTTGTGGCCCGGCCCTGGTGTTCACTTAATATTTTTTTTATTACAAATATTTGCACTGTAAAAAAAAAAGAAAAGAAAAACAAAATATTTTTCAATTTATCTAATACAAATACTATAGTGCAATCTCTTTATCATGAAAGTTTAACTTACAAATGTAGAATTATGTACAAAAAATAACTGCATTAAAAAATAAAACAATGTAAAACTTTAGAGCCTACAGGTCCACTCAGTCCTAATTTTTCTTCAGCCAATCGCTCAGACAAATAAGTTTGTTTACATTTGCAAGAGATACTGCTGCCCGCTTCTTATTTACAGTGTCACCTTAAAGAGAGAACAGGCATTCACATGGCACTGTTGTAGCCAGCGTTGCAAGATATTTACATGCCAGATGTGCTAAAGATTCATATGTCCCTTCATGTTTCAACCACCATTCCAGAGGACATGTGTCCATCACCAGCATGGACACATTCTGCTCGATAATGATCCAGATCAGTGTGGACCAACGCATGTTCATTTTCATCATTTGAGTCAGATGCCATCAGCGGAAGGTTCCTTTTCTCTTTTGGTGGTTCAGGTTCTATAACTTCCGCATCGGAGTGTTGCTCTTTTAAGACTTCTGAAATCATGCTCCACAACTTGTCCCTCTCAGATTTTGGAAGGGACTTCAGATTCTTAAATCTTGGGTCGAGTGCTGTAACTATCTTTAGAAATCTCACATTGGTACCTTCTTTGCGTTTTGTCAAATCTGCAGTGAACATGTTCTTAAATCGAACAACATGTGTTGGGTCATTATCTGAGACTACCATAACATGAATTATATGGCAAAATGTAGGTAAAACAGAGCAGGAGACATACAATTCTCCCCTGAGGAGTTCAGTCACAAATTTAATTAACACATTTTTTTTTTTAATGAGCGTCATCAGCATGGAAGCATGTCCTCTGGAACGATGGCCGAAGCATGAAGAGGCATATGAATCTTTAGCACATCTGGCATGTAAATATCTTGTGACGCCAGTTACAACAGTGCCAGGCAAACACCCGTTCTCATTTTCAGTTGACATTGTAAATAAGAAGCAGGCAGCATTATCTCCCGCAAATGTAAACAAACTTGTTTGTCTTAGCGATTGCCTGAACAATAAGTAGGACTGAGTGAACTTGTAGGCTCTAAAGTTTTACATTGTTTTGTTTTGGAGTGCAGTTATGTAACAAATCTACATTTGTAAGTTACACTTTCACGATAGAGATTGCACGACAGTACTTGTATGAAGTGAATTGAAAAATACTATTTCTTTTGTTTATCATTTTTACAGTGCAAATATTTGTAATAAAAATAATATAAAGTGAGCAATATAGACTGTGTATTCTGTGTTGTAAATTGAAATCAAATATTTGAAAATGTAGAAAAACATCCGAAATATTTAATAGATTTCAATTGGTATTCTATTGTTTAACAGTGCGATTAAAACTGCGAATAATTGAAATTAATCGTGATTAAAAAAATTAATTGTTTTAGTTAATCCTGTGAGTTAACTGCGATTAATCGAAAGCCGTAGTTATAACCTATTTAGGAAGGATCGAGTGGACAAAAAGAGAGGGGGATTAGCATGTTATGTCAAAAATGACATTACCTGTTTTCAAGTCACTTATAACTTGGAAGAAAATGATTTTGAATGCTTATGGATCAATGTTCTAACAGATAAAGCACATAATGGGGTATTAGTTGGTGTTTGCTATAGACCACAAAATCACACTAGGGAACAGGATATGCACCTTATGTATCTATCCTCCTTATGCATCTATCAATCATATGTAGGGGGGGAGAAAGCTGTGTGATAATGGGGGACTTCAGTCAGAGTGACATATGCCAGTACTAATATTCTTGGAATTTCTAAACCTTATATCTGACAATTTCCTAATGCAAAAAGAGTTTCAGCCACTACGGGAGGTATTCTGTATTAGCGTCATGACAGATAAAGAGGAATTGATCACATAACTGAAAATTGGTAGTTTAGGTACCAGTGATCATGTCTTTATCACATTTATAATGAGAACACAGCAAAGTCCAGACTAGTTATTTTAGATAGATAGATAGATTAGATACTTTGTGCTTTATGCTTTAATAGATCCGATTTCACAAAGCTGAAAACAATTACAAGGCAAATCATCTGGGAGGAAGAATATAATTAGAAAAACGTGAATGATAATTGGGATTCATTTAAGAACACCTTAATAGATGCCCCAAAAGCCACAATCCCACAACTGAGGAAGAAGGTCATACTGGTTAAAACCTGATTCAGAGAGGAAGTGAAGCCAGCTCTAAAAATGATATATGTAAAACAAATGGAAGAAAGGGGAAGTTAAAAGCAGTGAATATAAACCAGAAGTTAGAAATAGTGGAAAATGTATAAGGGAAGTAAAGGGACACAAGGGAAAAAAATCTATGAACAGCAGAGTTAAGGACAATAAAAAGGAGTTTTTAAATATAACATATTAGGAACAAAAAGAATCCTGACAACAGTAATAGTCTAGTACTAGAAAGAAATGATAAAATAATCAATAATAAAGCAGAAAAGACAGAAATGTTCAATATGTATTTCTGTTCTGTATGTGGGGTAAAAAAACAGATTACATAGTCTCATCATATAGTGATGATAAAACTCTTTTTCCATTCCACTAGTATCTCAGAAGAATGTTAAACAGAACTACTAAATTTAGACATTTAAAACAAAAATCAGTAGGCCCAGATAACTTCCATCCAAGAGTTCTTAAAAGAGCTGGCTGAGGAGCTTATTGGACTGTTACTGTTGACTTTAAATAAGTTTTGGAACACTGAGAAAGTTCCAGAAGACTGAAGAAAGGTAATGCTGTCACAGTTTTTAAAAAGGGTAAATGGGATGACCTGGTTAATTACAGGCCTATGAGCCTGATGTCGATTCTGGTCAACATAATGGAATGCCTGATACGGGACTAAATTAATAAAGAATTAAAGTGTGTGTGTGTGTGTGTGTGTGTGGAGGGGGGGTGTTAATGTGATTAATACAAATTAATGTAGGTTGATGGAAAGACGTTCCTGTCAAACTAACTTATCTTTTTTTTTATGAGATTACAAGTTTGGTTGATTAAAGGTAATCATGTTGACATAATATACTTAGACTACTGTAAGTATTTGATTTGGTACCGCACAACATTTTGATTAAAAAACTAGAAAGATACAACATGGCGCACATTAAATGGATTAAAGGATGGCTGATAGGTCACAACATGTAATTATAAATAGGGAATCATCATAAAGTGGGTGTTTTTTCTAGTGAGTTCTTCAGGGTTCCGCTCTTAGCCATACACTGTTTAACTTTTTTATCAATGACCTAGAAGAAAACCTAAATCACTGATAAAGTTTGCTCATGATACCAAAATTAAAGGAGTGATAAATAATGATACAGAGCAACCTGGAACACTTGGTAAGTGGGTACAAGCAGACGTTTAGTGTTTTATTACAGCTAAATGTAAATGTATACATCTAGGAACAAAGAATGTAGGCCAAGTTGTGCAATGTTTTGCAGAAATGAGAGAGACTCTTTATCCTAATACAATGAAGCCTTAAGGAAGTGCACCCAAAAGTGGAAGGAAAACCAAGCATCTGTCCATCTGTGCTTCCTGGAACAATGAATGGGTCAAAGGTATGGGCCCCAGCCCTCATCTTGTCATAGTCCCTGTTAGTTGCTGCCAGGTATACCATGGCTGAGGCAAGCACAAAAGGTGCTCCAGATATTAAGGGCAATAGTAACTGAACAGCTAAAACACATGTAGACAGGTGCTTGCCTCAGCCATGGTACACATGGAAGTGTAACACGGTGCACACTCACTGCTGCGGCGCCTCCTGCTGGTCAGTTGGGGAATTCGCTCAGTCCAGCCTTAGAGAGGCCTTCTGCTGGCTGGTATCTCCCTACCGGTACCTGCTTCCTCGTCAATCTCCACTACTGTACTTCAGGCACTTCCAGCCCGCGGTGCCCCTTCTCCTGGGTACTACCTCACAGCAGCACCCCCACACTCTGGGTCTCCCCTCCCAGGGAAACTCCTTCCCCCTATGCCTATCTTGCCTCAGTGGCTACTGCCAGTCGTCATCTAGCCCCCTTTCTCTGGGGCAAGCTGCAGTCTGTAATGGCCACTCATCATTGGCAAGGGGGTTGGACCTGCTGCCCTTCTAGCCCCAACTGTCTCCCTGCAGCCCCAGTACCTCCTTAGGCCTTCCTGCCAGGCCTCAGCCTTGGAGGTAGCCAGGCCTGAGCTCCCCAGCTCAGCCTGCCCCTTCCCCAGCACTGCTCTGTCAAAGGTACCCTGTCTCTCCCAGGCAGCTAGGTCCTTCTCACTCTAGGGCTGGAGTGAGACTCTCCCGGCTCCTTACTCACAGCCCTCTTATCAGGGCCAGCTGTGCCCTGATTGAGCTGGCCACACCTGTGGCCAGCTACTCAGCCGCTCTCACTCTTTTTACCCTAGGAGTGGGGTAACTGCCCCGCTACAGGAAGCCATGAGACACCCGTCACTACAGTGTAGACTTGTCATGCCTGTCTAAGCACTAACAGGAATAGAACCCAGATTCCTGATCTCCAACGTTCTACCTTTTTCTAGCAAAGCTTTATATATCCATTGGCAAAAGTGTGTGTCGAGTATCCCTCTATTATATGTCTACACAGGGATAAAAGCCGTGTGGCATAGCTGCAGCTGGCCTGGGTCAGCTGACTCGGACTCGCTGGGCTAAAAATTGCTGTGTAGATGTCTGGGCTGTAGGACCCTTCACCTTCACAGGGTCCCAGAGCTTGGACTCTAGCCTGAGCCTGAACATCTACACAGTAATTTTTCAGCCCCATAACCTGAGCCCCGTGAGCCCGAGTCAGCTGACCCAGGCCAGCTGTGGGCTTTTTATTCCCATGTAGACATGCCCTAGTGACTGTTCCACATAGAGGGTAACAATAACTTCTCTAGTTAGAGTCCGGAAGGTCTGTAAGAAGGATTTGAAGGTTCAGGATTCAAACAATGCTGATGACATATAAGGAGGACTTACCATTCTACATGGTTTTCTTTTTTTCCTTCTTTGCTTTGCTTACTTTACAAAATGAGAAAATAACTTTTTACCGATTTATAGGGTTTATAGTTATGAATGATTGCAATCTGTTGATTACAGCACAACATGCCCCAACACTCTATATTCGTTGTCTCGGTCATTTGTGACTCATTTTGATAGCTTATCTCTCTCACTGGCAGGTTTAAAGGTTGAGAGGTGTGGTTGCATCCCAGTCCAGCCCTGCCTCAGTGCATGGTTTTTCAGAATAAAAGTGCCTCATAGAAGCATGAAGAAAGACTTATTCTCAAATCCATGTATTATACTAGACATACAATTTTCTATCATACTTTTGTAAACAGCTTGATTTTGTTTCAAAGTGAGTGCAGAATCCTTTAACATCACTATACACCACAAGATACTGTCTAGTTAAAGCTGAATTAACACTGTCACCTGCCATTTATATAACAATAATCTTTCTGGACCACTTTTAGTTAAAAACATTTCTTATTTGAGCAGCTTATCAACTCTATTTCATTCTTTCTGGTACAGCAGAGATTAAGTCTCTATTCTTGACTGTAATAGGGGGGTTCTAATAATTCTGTGATTGAACACAAACAATCAAACTTTAAAGCTGTGCCTTATCAGTATAGAAATGGTGGAAAGTCTATAGCTATTGTAACAGTTGTTACTTGAGCAGGTGAATGCTGACCCCTGCCAAGCAACTGGGGTAAGAAACAAAAACTAATCTCCCTTAAAAGCAAGCAGCCTTATTGCAGTCATAGATAAAGAGACAGCTCTAAATTCCTAACTGCATCTAACTACTAAAAATACATACTGAAAGCTATGGAAGGTTGATGGTACCACCTCTGATTGCTGAGCATGTGTGAGTTTTCCCAAGAGTGTATGATACATAATGACCTTCCATAATGCTCTCCTGGACATTTCATGGGGGTCAAACAATGTCAGAGAGAAAATTCCTATCTACCTGTCATTAGACTCCCAGAGCCCCCAGGTTAAGTGTCCAACATTTGCAGAAGCAGATGCAGGTAAATCAAGTTTGAACATGTTCTTGACAAAAAACAACAACTCGGTATATAAAGAAAATAATGTAAAAAATACTACTTTACATTTATATTGCAGTGGTCATCTGAGGATCTTAAATCACTTTCCAAACTCTAATTTAAGCCTCATGACACCTCTGTGTAGCAATGAGCTATCAATATGCTGAGTAAACCGTGATTTCTTTTAAAAAACAGACCATCACATTATATCATTCGGTATGTGTCTGATATTAGAGTAACACTTAAGAAAAAACATCTTATGTCACTTCATCTATTAGAAATTGACAAGGTATCTACTTAATGTGATTAATGATATATTATCCACATACTCAGGTCACAACTGATGGAAATTCATTAATTTCTCATGTCTACAAATATGGCCACAGTATAGCATGAATATTCTTTGGCCTTCTGCATTATTTCAGGAAAATAGTTTTTAAATAGAATTTAGTTCTGAATCCCGTGCAGTTGATGAATAGTTATAGAATATTGGGAGGGAGACACACAATGTGATCTAAAAGGTAAATATTTATTTCAGGAAGCCAGAACCATTACTACTTTCCAGATTGCAAAGTAAGGATGGCACAAACTGATAAGTTTGGAATTTCATCTATTTCAGACAAGATCACAGTGTCTTTTATATAGCTTTTCTAAGTACCATTCTCCCAGGGGTAGGATTAATTAAACATTATACCTAAGCCCTCTATACCTACACAAACAGAAGAACATAGATACATTCTTATGATAAGACAGCACAACTCAGCATTTTCCAGCTTGACTTACAACAGACACTGTGGATCCAGTTAGCAAACGGCATATCTCATATAGCCTCCAAAACATTGCCTATTGATAACCTCAGATTTATTTTACCACCACTCAAAGCCAAAAGGAATTGGAAACTTCATTTTTTGTTTTGTCTTGTTTGTTTTTCCCCTTATATCTGACTTCAGTGATTTCTGGGGTTCATTTCCAGGGTGCTACATTTTGATCTCATAATGAGTTATACATTTTCGTAACATATGTAAAATGTAATAAAGTATATATCTGGGAAGGAGAACTTGCTGAAATAATGATAAAAAATGTTATGTTTTTTGGCTGAGGATTCCAAAGTGTTTTACAGCTATTAAATAAGTCTTTCACTTGGTACACCTCTACCCCGATATAATGTGACCCGATATAACACGAATTCGGATATAACGCGGTAAAGCAGTGCTCCGGGGGGGCAGGGCTGCGCACTCCAGTGGATCAAAGCAAGTTCGCTATAACGCAGTTTCACCTATAACGCGGTAAGATTTTTTGGCTCCCGAGGACAGCGTTATATCAAGGTAGGGGTGTAATTATCTCTTTAAAATGCTTATTTACAAGACTTAAAAGTCCTCCCCTCAGTGGTGAGTAGAACACTTTACTGACTCAGGGGGAGGGCCTTAAGACATCAGTTTCTGCAAAATTTAAGTTTTTGTTACAAAGTAGTGGCTGACATCCTGTACCCCTGGGGAATAAATGTAAGTTTTGTCAGTGACTTCAGTGGGGCCAGGATTTCACCCACCATTTCTAAGCTTTACAATATAATGTTCCAAATCAAGATGAATGTTAACCTTATGCGGGATTGCCTTTCTGAGTCTGCAGGCAGAAAGCACTAGTGCTTCTGCTGCTTTTTAAATCGTTGGCAAGTCTCAGTAGCAGGCAAACTGACATGACTACACTAGGGAGGAGTATAAGAGAACCCCCTGCCACCACCAGGCATTTGAAGTAGTGGGAGGACAGAATTCTGGAATCCACCTATCTTGAACAGCAAAAAGATCTTATATGGATGATGCAGAGAGAGCAAGAGCTTTTCTTTTCTTCCAGTAGCTAGGTCCAGGAACACCCAGGTAAGAATTCCAGCATCTTCCCTCTGCCTTGCAGCTGGTTGGGTCACCGTCATCTTTCACATCAGCTTCTTTCTTAAAGGTTTCAGGAAGATATTTCAAGATCTGATTTCAAGCTAAATTGTACCCTTTAGGCACAGTTCCATAGTAAGTGATATTGTGGAGGTGCCCCATCTAAAAGCGACATCGAGAAGCAGTCTGTCTCAGGATGCTTGGAGCTCATGAGCATGAAGAAGCTTTGTGCTCACTACTACTCCCTGTGAGTAGAAGCAACTGCACTGACCAATCTGTAAGGGGAAATAGGGCTATATATTGGCATCCCCACAACTTAGTTTGGGGTATGTGCTCTCCCCAGAGTGCAGGACATGTAATTCCACCTAGAGATTACATTGGCTCTGCAGAGGCTGTGTAACATTCCTTAAACCAGCCTTCCTCCATGTAAGGGTAAGGCTCCTTAGGTCCCCAGTAATTAAATGAGATATAGTATGTATATATTTTTATGTCCTGCACAAGCATTTGTATTTGGTTAGTCAGGAGTCAGTGCAAAGGAAGAATCAGTTACAGAAATATTACTAAACTAAGTTATGACCTAAGCCACCTGTTATTAGCTTAAAGTTTGCAACTCTATTGTTATATGTGAGAGTGACAAGGTAAGTGAGGTAATATCTTTTATGGGACCAACTTCTGTTGAGGGTAGGGACAAGCTTTCGAACTTCACAGAGCTCTTCCTCATGTCCTCACTTCCACAGGGGCAGTGACCTGAAGAAGGGCTCTATGAAGCTTGAAAGTTTGTCCCTTCCACCAACAGAAGTTGTTCCAATAAAAAGATATTACCTCATCTACATGTTCTCTCTCATAACCTGGGACCAACACGGCTATAGCAACACACACACACACACACACACATATAAAATCTTTAAATTTGACTTGTGCTTCTATTTACTGGGTAGTTCTGGTCAGAAAATTGATTTTTTTCCACAGGAACAAAAATAATGAAAATAAATTTGCTTTCATTTTAATCAATTATTGTTCTGAATTTCTTTTGGAGGTTGGGAAACAAAACAGTTTAAAATTGTTTTCCAGTTTTTTGATGAAAACTTGAACATTTTTGTCAGAAAAAGACATCTCTTGGGGAAATGTCCATTTTGTCGACAAAGCCATTTTTCACTGAAAAAAAAATCTGGTCAAAAATGTTCTGTCTGCTCTATTCCCGGGCCAAATTAGGCCCTTTACACCACTGGATTTACACTGGTGTGATAGATGTCAGAATTTGGCCCTTATTCCATCTAAAATAAAATAAAAATATTAGAATCACTCTCCATTGCTGGAACACTCCTGTCTGCCCAGGTAGAATAGAATAATGGTTTAAAAGTGTACTATACCATTTCATAACAATTAGAGCAGGCAATGAAGATGATTATAAATATAACATTTGTGCATGTCTAAAATTAAAAAATACTCAGAACTATTATTTATGAATGGCAGTAGACAACTCTTATGATAGCAAAGTTTTCCTTTGGTGACTCACTAATCTGACTTTAGCATAGCGGGCAAATCACTGAAAACCAACAGTAATTAATATTTCATCATTCTAGTATCCCTTATCATTATTAAAATATTTTATCATGTTAGCCTGTCTTCAGTTTCCCATCAAAGGTTTACCTTTCAGAAGAAGACTAATTAGTTCAAATGCTAATACATTATAGATATGAGGATTTCTGAGCCTGCATACTTCTAAAGATCTAGACTTGAAAATACATGATGTTTCAGATGCTTTATGTACACTCTTCCCTTCCTTCCTCTTCCCCAGAAAAGCATGAGTATAGCACAGTGAGAACACTGAATATTAATTAAGGTTGGGGGAGGGATGGAGAATTATTAACCCAAACTAGTGAATTTAGGATATGGAAGATCAATATATGAAAATCTTAGAATTCCCTTAACAATTCTAAAGTATTGGCTACTCAAACTTAAATAGCAGGGGCATAGACAACTTTTTTATATGAAGGGCTAGAACAAAACACTAATGGCTGTTGAATATCACTTTAATGAACAGTTTGTATCATGACTAAATTTGTCCATTTTTAATAAAATTAGATAAATGAGCTTCTGTTTCAGACTCAGTCTTTTCTTTATTTATAAATGCAATCCCTATTTTGAGGGGTGGGAAGGAGAAAGGGGGCTAAAGTCCCCTACCTCAATTACCCAATACATTTTCTCATGAATAGTCTGTAACGTCTTCAAATGCATTTAAACTAGAAATAGGCCTAAATTGGGATTTTGTTGTTGTTTTTGAGTAACCAATAAATGACAAGACATGAGGAACATACAAGTTTTGGAATCTAACTTAGGTTTTCCTAGCTCATCTGAGGATGGATTAGAGATTCAGCATGTGAACATTAACCAAACAAAAAGCAGAGCAGACAAAAATGTCATATACAGTGGTTGTATGCAGTGGTGTCGTTGCTGTGCTGGTACTAGGATATTAGAGAGACAAGGTGGATGAGGTAATATATTTTATTGGACCAGCTTCTGTTGGTCTTCTCTGTACTTTTCCCCATCATAATATATCTTTTTTTTAGATGGGGTGACCAGAATTGCAGCAAGGTATGGGCATACCATGGATTTCTATAGTGTCATTAAGATGTTTACTGTCTTATTATCTATCCCTTTCCTAATGGTTCCTAACATTCTGTTAGCTTTTTTGACTGCTACTGCACATTGAGAAGATGTTTTCAGAAAACGATCCACACTGACCCCAAGATCTGTTCCTTGAGTGGTAACAATTAATTTAGACCCCATCATTTTGTATGTTTAGTTGAGATTATAGTTGAATTGTGCATTTATACACATTGAATTTCCATTTTGTTGCCCAGTCACCCAGTTTTGTGAGATTTCTTTGTAACTCTTCACAGTCAGCTTTGGACTTTACTATCTTGAGTAATTTGTATCATCTGCAAAATTTGCCACCTCACAGATCATTTATTAATATGTCAAACAGCAATGTACAGTCCCAGTACAGATTGTTGGGAGACCCCCACTATTTATCTCACTCTACTGTGAAAATTGACTGTTTATTCCTACTCTTTGTTTCCTATCTTTCAACCAGTTACTGGATCCATGGGAGAACCTTCCCTCATGTTGTTTGTTCTCACCTCCTCTCCCCAGCGGAGAAACACATACAGTGGAGTGTCTTGTTTTAGTAGTCTTGTGGTGGTGGGTTTGTTTTTTGGCAGTGGGGGGTATTGTTGTACTTTAGAGGGGAGCTATTTGCCATATATTATGCTGTGAGGCAGCTATTTAATATTTTTTTTCAAAGCTCTCCAGTCTCTGTTCCTTGGGGGGACTTCTTATTTTATACCACTGCCACTACAACTGTAGATATAAGATTGCTAGAAGTCGTAATAATCTCAAAAGCAGGTAGACCTTTCCTGAAAAGTCCTGACATTTCTTCTTAATGGATGAAGCATTTTGTCTTCTTCCTAATGATACTAAAAAGAAACAACATGTTCCTAAAGAGTGATGACCACAAAATATCCCAGTTCTATAAGGCACGTTAAAAATATGAAGGATTTAGGGCCAGATCCTCAGCTAGTGTAAATGAGTGAAACTTCAATCAATTTATCTGAAGATCTTGCCCTAATCTGAATGATGTTTCACAACTCTCCTTATAAAATGAAATAAGAGCTCTCTCAGCAGCTGATTATTTCACAGCCAACAATATTGGATAGCATCAAAGGCAGTAGCCAGCCCATTTAAATGCTTAACGGCTAAGTGAATTGGACAAGGGTCTGTGACTGCAAGCTCAGAAACCTTATGCATTTATAATGAACAGATTTAATCAGAAATGAAGCAAGTAAGTTGTGGAAAAGGAGGGAAAGTTTTGACAAATATTAATGAGTTAGAACTTTTGGTAACGACTGATGAACTAACATTAAAGAAGTCACTGGTCAGGACTATTGCATGCCCTAGTGTTGATCTGAATTTGGAGATATCCAGAGTCTCTTCCCACCCACCCCCACCCCACTTTCAGTTAACTACATTACCACAATCCTAACCGTTTCAATTGCTGTTGCTTTTTGGACAGCTTATTTCTCAGTTGTCTACGGAAGATCCTTTGCAAATTTACCCTAGGACCAAGTTACTGGATAAGATACTGTGCCCCACTTTGTAGTAGGATGAATTTCTCCCTCTCTGAAGTAGCAAAGGACACGTGATGCTGGCCATTTCATGAAACAGTATCCCCAAATACCGCAGGTATTGTTGTAATTGTCCCCTCTTATTGCTCTTATTATCCTTATTTCCACTTCAAAAGCCCCATGTTTTGAACTATTCCTCACTGTTAAAATCTGCTGGGGTTCCCAGCAGAGAGGAGCCAACCAAGAAGGCACGGAAAGCACCACTTTGATTATTCAAACAGATAAAAATGCCAGTGTTTACTATGCAGACAAGAAAAGTTACCTTTGCCGTTCAGGCGTTTGAAAATTAAGTGTTACTTAACATTTTGGAACAAGGCATTTTAAGTTGTTAGTTCTCCTTTATTGGGGTAGGTAGCAGAGCAGTACCATGAAAGGAGTAGAACAGGAAGAAGGCGGCAGAATTGAGACCTTTCAAAGTTTTGGCCCAAGTGACGGGGCATGGGGGCGTCATTTGAGCTCCCCGCCTCAGGTGCCAAAATGTTGTGGGCCGGCCCTGGAGACGATGCATACCTGTTGATAGTGGGGGGCGGGGGGAACAGGACAGTGGCTTCAGCAGCTGTTACTGATAATGCTCAGTCCATGTGAGCACGCTCAGTGCAAGCCAAGCAGCAAATTGGGGAGGGGGTGGGGGGGAGGGGGAAGGATGTGACCCTGCCTGCCCCTCCCTCGTGTCACCTCTGGTTTCCAGAATTGTTACAGGGTTGCTGCTGCTAAGCTATGTATGCTAAGCCTGACATGCCAGCTTGTCTACCCTGCCAGCAAACTTCTTCAGGACTCTGCCAGTCCAAACCTTGCCTAGCAGGTAACTATCAGTGGTCTGCCACCCCGCCATTCCCAAGTTCCTCAGAGATGTCTCTCTGTAGTGTCCCATTTAACACTTACAGATGTTATTATGTTTGCTGCTACCTTAAAGAGACAATACCCAACAGCTTATTACCTTAACGGGGATTAACTGAATTGATTTATAGTAAAAGTAAAACAAGTTTATTAAACAAAAAGTCATAGGTTTAAGAGATACCAAGTACAAGGAATAAAGACAGAAAGGGTTACAAGCAAACAAAAGTAAAAATACGCTTCAAAAACTAAAACTTAATTTCAGCAGTTACAATCTTTGCCTAAGCAAGTTTCTCATCTATACTCAGTTCCCAGAGATTTCACCACACTTGGCTTAAGGACCCAATATTCTATGATTTCAAGAGCTCTGACCCGTTTAGTCCCTTAAATGATGGATGTCAACATGGCACTTTCTCTCTTCTTATATCTTCCCAAAGTTCATTGACCCTGCTTCAAGAGGCAAGAAGCCCTCCTGGCGGCTCAGATTGCTGTGTCCTCCAAGGGAGCTGATGCCATGTTACGTTTTTCAGTCTCCTTTCCCCTCCCACCCCGCAATGTGATACTTAAGAGGCTATCTCCCCCACTTGCTAGGCTGATGGTTTTGTTTACCTTTTATGTTAATGTACCTTCTTTGCCTCTGCCTGACGACCAGGCTGACCAGACATATGCGGCCCACAATGTGTTACCTGGGCCACATGTTGAGAACCACAGCGGCCCCTCCAACCCCCCATAGGCCCCTATGCTCAGTGCCCCAGCCCCCGCCCAGAAACCCTTCCACAGAGTGGGGCCAAAAGCAGACCCTGCTGCAGGGCTGGGCAGTAGGGCAGCCCCGGATTCCGCCGCGCCAGGCAGCGTGGCCCCAGCGGCCCTGGACCCCACCGCACAGTGCAGGGAAGGGCAGGGCAGCCCCTGATCCTGCTGCGCGGGGCATGAAGGACAGGGCAGTCCTGGTGGCCCCGGACCCCACCGCGCTGGGCAAGGCAGCCCCAGACTGCACCATGCCGCATCAGGCAGCAGGGAAGCTGAGACCCCAGACCCTGCCGGCGCACCAGCCTGGCAGCCTGGACCCCACCACGTGGGCCCTGCAGCCTTTAGCACACAGCTGGACTGCAACTGTGTGGTAATTGGGCTGCACGTGGCCTGCGGGCTGAGAACCATTGCCCTATAGATTACTCGTGTATGCACAGGAAATTGAATGTTAACTTCAAAGTGTTGGGTCAGTGTGTGCTCAACAAAGAAGAATCCTCAGTCACATGCTGTGCTCAAAACACTTGACAGCCTGCTTCAGTTATAATAGTGAAACCTCGGTCCTAAACCTGCATCTTTAGTCTGCTGAACTTTAAACAGGGAAAGTTTAAGCCGTGGGACTGAGATCTTCCAAGTAGTTATTTGGAATACCCTGAAAAATGCATGGAAAGACCAACAGACTCTACATCTAAGCTGCCTTTGGATTCTAACCTTATGGGATGATTCCAGAGAGACTTAGCCAGCAGGCTCATCCATCACTGCTACAAATCTAATATAAGGACCTTGCAAGCATTTGTAATGTATATAATCTTTTAACCATTCAATAACTCTTTCTTTTCTTTTACTAATAAATCTTTAGATAGTTTACTAAGGATTGGCTGACAGCGTAATATTTGGGTAAGATCTGAGATACATATTGACCTGGGGGTAAGCGTCTGATCCTTTGGGATTAGTAGAACCTCACATACGGTGAATTGGATTTTCAGTAACCTCTCACTATATTAGATCTGTTTGTCTGGATGGGAGCCAAGGCCTGGAATGCCTAAACGGGACTGTGTTTGGCTTCTTGTTAACCAGTGTGGTACTACAGAAGCTCCTTTGAACTGGTCTGGTGACTTTAACATATATAATAAACCACCAGTGTTGATGGATTGCCTGTCCTGTTTCTTGAAGTCTGCCGTGAATGTGGCATTCTCAGTGTGGCCCATCCTAGGCACCAGTCACACCTGGTTTTCAGATGATTTACTTAGAGTTTGTCAAAATATTTCTGACTGAATATTTTTTCCAACAGAAATGCTGTTTCAACTAAATTGAAACATTTTTCGAGATCATACTGATTTTGTCAACAGTTTCTATGGCAAATTATCAAAACATCTTGTCTTAAGGTAGAAATGTTTAGTTAAGATTTTTATGATGTTTGACATAGTTGAAATAATAATGTCAAAACAAAATGTTTCAGTAAGGTTGAAATTATACATTTTGTAATATTTCATTTCATGAAAAATTCCAAGAGGTCACAGTTTCATGCTGATTTAAGATGAAATGACATTTTGAAATCTTGGAATTTCCTATGGGACAGAAATTCTGGTTTTCGGCCAGCTCTACTTTGACCGCTTACAGCTCCCTTTGACTTCAATAGGAGTTGAGGGAGCTCAGCACTTCCGAAAATCAGACCCCAAAACTCTGCTCCTCCCAGCCCACACCTTTGCTTCCCACTAAGGCCCCAGTGTAGCAAAGAACACAAGCACATGCTTAACTTTAGGCTTGTGTGTGAGACGTTCACTGAAAACATGGCTTATACAAATGCTCAAAGGGTTAGACTAAGAAGCTTGTTTAAAATGTTGCTCACTTGGAAAGTCACAATATGGTCCTGATTCAGCAAATATGTCCATAAATCCTACTGACTTTAGTGGGATTTAAAGTTAATCGTATGTTTAAGTGATTTGCTGAATTGGGACCTGTATAATATACCAGAAACTCAAACAACAAAATTAAGTATCTAATTCTCCACTTCACTATGTTCAGTATTACACCAGTGAAACTCCATTGACATATATGAAAACACACAGGCATAAAACTGGTTCAAAGGAATTGTGACTGAAACCTCATTCAAAATTGTATTCAGAATGCTATTTGAATGACTACTGGGCATATCACTGTGTTTCAGTGAATATACTTTATGCATTTAAAGGGCAGACCATTAAAATCTCTCGCATTACTTGAGGATTTGAATGGCCTTTCAGGCTGGGGGGAAAATGAATCCAGTTCTGCCAAATGAAAAACTAATCTATGTTGCTAAAAAAGAAAAAAAAAATTCCAAGCAAGACCAAGAATAGTTTTGCCACTGGGTGCCTCATTTCTGTTCATGGATGTGGATAAAACAATTAACTTATTTTTAGTAGAACAGAATGCATTCAGGGGGAAAGGAAGAAGCACTGATGTACTAGTGTGCTGGTATGGAGGCAATCACCCTGATGGGGAATAAAAAAAATTCCCAGTCCATTCCGTGAATTATACAGACTTGCTGATGATCACCTTTCCCCATACAGTAGGAGGAGCTGGTCATTGAAGAGAATTTAAAAAAATGGAAGCAACACTACATTGCACCAGGGAAAGACAATGAGATGGAAGTTACTGATGCTTGAAAGCACAAGATCAGAGATACTGACAATTAGCATGACATATTGCCAGGAGAGATAAGAGATGGACAGATTCACTCTGAAAGGAAGTACACAGTAGAGACAGGGACATGACAAAATAACATTTTGTGGAATGGCAGTTGTGTGTCAAGGGGCAAGCCTTGGCTCTATCAGAAAAAGAAGTGGATAAAATTAAAGCCATGCATGTGGGCGAGTAAGTCAAAGATGTATACACACAAAAAATCTAAACTTCTACATCTGCTTATCGCTTTACGTCGTTCCCCTTAGAGACATCGTAAGACAAAGCCATTTTTCTTCTCTTGTATGCAGAAGTCAGAGCTTGATGTCCAGGTTCCATAACCAGAGGATAGCCTGTGTATCAAGGGAGGCTAGGAGTTGTAAACTACCCACCAGATATCAAGTTGGGCACTCTTCCACCACAAGTCACAGCATCGGGAGGAAACCAGGCCAAGTCAGTGCAAAGTTGCGGCAACTCTGGATAAGCTAGAGAGTACCCTCCTTGAACCTAGTTCAGAATCTGTGATCAAGACGACAAGGAGGCAGGTGCAGCAGTGGATTCATGAATTTACTTAGTGTGTTAGTCTTTCCCACCAATGCTTTCACTCTGTAAGGATGTAGTGTTCTGTTTCCTAATAGCCCTGATTGTCTGTAACTTGAAGTCTTTAAATCAAGATTTGAAGACTTCAGTAACTCAGCCAGAGGTTATGAGCCTACTACAGGAATGGGTGTGTGGAATTCTAGGGCCTGTGATGTGCAGTAGATCAGACTAGATCAGTGGTCCCCAAATTGTTGCGCACGCCTCCCTAAGGGGGGTGTGGAGGAACATTCGGGGGGAGGGGAACCATGGAGGGGACCAAGCCAGCCCCCACGTGGGGTGGGGAGGGAGCGGTATCCAGCCTCGTTCCACTCCCAACTCTGCCGCAGCCCTGGCTGCAGCTCCACTCCCAGCCCCAGCCTTGGCTCCTGAATTCCTCTCCTGCCTCCAGGCTCCAGGCCCCAGCCCCAATCCTGCCCCCAGCCATCAGCCCCTGGTTGCAGTTCCATTCCCAGCCCCAGACCCGCCCCAGCCATGGCCCCAGCCTCTGCCCCCTTACCCCTGTCCGAGTGCTCCCCAGGAGCTGCAGCCCTGCTCCCGCCCCCAGCGGCATGGACAGAGATGGGGAGGTGACCGTGAAAAGTTTGGGGACCACTGGACTAGATGATTGTGATGGTCCCTTCTGGCATTAAAGTTTATGAGTCTATGAGTCTGTGCATGGTAAAGGCCAGTAGCACTAGTGTCCAAAAGTTCATGAGCTGCCATAGTAAAGGGGCATCTAGAGATCAGCTGTGGTGTCACACCCTGGTCAACAAGAGTGGGATTCCTCTCTGTGGCTGGTGATCTACACCAAATCTACTCACGCTATTTATTTAATGTAAGTAGTTTATTTTAAAATGTGTAAAATATCAGTTGTTCAGCCATCTTGATGGATTCAATAGCCATGTAGAAATGGGGGTAATTCTTTCTGTCTCGTCTATTTAGATTGTAAGATCTCTGGGGCAGGGACTGTCTCTTACAGTGTATCTTACAATGTATTTGTACAGTATCTTGTACAATAAGGCCCTAATTTCAGGTGAGGGTGTGGGAGAGAAACTGGATAGCTATTAAAGCCCCAGTGTTGTCAGATACTTCATATAATGGCCTCCATTGTTGTTTATGGTAAACATACCTCTCCATACCTCAGCACAGGACTCACGGGCAGTCTCTGACAAGATCGGCACGTGACAAGTTTGAGCAGGATCGACGAAATTATCTCCAGGCTGCACATGAAAGGCGCCACAGAGCTGCATCATCAAACATCATAGATACAGACTTCCCATGCCTTCAGTGCGGCCAACTCTGTGCATCAGGATTCGGAGTGTGGAGTCAGATGCATAACCATATATGAGACCTGTGACAATACTGTCATCATCATCAGCGATGGACTACCAATAATAATAATACCTCTCCATAGTTCTGAGGTCATCTCATAAGTTCATATTCAACTTTCTGTCAATGATCATAGTACTAAAGCTACTATGAAAACGTACCAAATGAAATGCATCTTAATCAAAAGTAGATATTCTGGGTCTAGAAGTGCATGTAGTTTTCTAGGGTTCCATATGCTACTTTCATTTAGCCCACAGGTCTTGGTAGCTCACCTTGCCCTTTACCTGGTTTCAGGAAAAAGGGAGGTTGTGTTGATCACAGCAACGGTCTACATGCTGTCTCTCATGCATGAGGAAGTGAGCAAATGAACTGGTGCCTTCCATCTCCAGGAACCAATGGGATCACTCCTTCCTTTCAAAAAAGCCAAAGGAGAGGACAAGTAGAGAAAGAGAGAATAAAAACTCCCATCCCATCCACTGTGAGTGAAGAGGTGGAAAGACACGAGGTGGTGGTGTATAAAATGACACTGTTTGGTGGTGAGTTTGTCACAACACATTATGTAATAACATTCATTTGTCCTCATTTATCAATGCACACATCAGAGTGTAGTATTTGAATGCTATGCCTTCCTTTTTTGTGGCCAATTTTGCCTCCATTGAGGGATGAAGTGTCTTTCCAGCCTTCTAGGTTAAGAACATAATAATGATCATACTAGGTCAGACCAATGATCCATATAGCTCAGTATCCTGTGTCTCCAACAGCGGCCAGTGGCAAATGCCTCAGAGGGAATGAACAGAACAGGGCAATTCATCAAGAGATCCCTCCTCTGTCCTCCAGTCCCAGCTTCTGGCAGTCAGAGGTTTAGGGATGCTCACAACATGGAATTGCATCCCTGACTATCTTGGCTAATTGTCATTGATGAACCTATCCTCCATGAATGTATCTAATTCTTTTTGGAAGCCAGTTATACTTTGGGCCTTCACAACATCCCCTTGCTGCAAGTTCCATAGTTTGACTTTCAGTTTGGGAAGAAGTACCCCCTTATGTTTGTTTTAAATCGGCTGCCTATTAATATCATAGGGTGTCACCTGGTTCTTGTGTTATGTAAACGGATAAATAACACTTCCTTATTCACTTTTTCCACACCATTTATGATTTTATAGACCTCTATCATATCCCTCCTTACTTGTCTCATTTCTAAGATGAGCAGTCCTAGTCTTTTTAATATCTCCTCATGTGGAAGCTGTTCCTTACCCTAATCATTTTTGTTTCCCTTCTCTGTATCTTTTTCCAATTCTAATATATTTTTTGGAAATGGGGCGACCAGAACTGCATGCAGTATTCACGTTGTGAGTGTGCCATGGATTTCTATAGTGGTATTATATCATCTACTGTCTTATTATCTCTCTCTTTCCTAATGGTTCCTAACATTCCGTTAGCTTTTCTGACTGCACATTGAGCAGATGTTTTCACAATGACCCCAAGATCTCTTCCTTGAATGGTAACATTTAATTTAGGCCCCCGTCATTTTGTATGTAAATTTGGGACTAAGTTTTCCAATGTGCATTATCTTTCATTTATCAACATAAAATTTCATCTGCTATTTTGTTGCCCAGTCACCCAGTTTGTAACTCGTCACAGTCTGCTTTGGACTTAACCTTCTTGAGTAATTTTGTATCGTCTGAAAACTTTGCCACCTCACTGTTTACCCCTTTTTCTAGATAATTTATAAATATGCTGAACAGTACTGGTTCCAGTACAGATTGTTGGGGGACCCAACAAACTAACCCGTTATTCCTACTCTTTCCTATCTTTTAATCAGTTACTGATCCATGAGAGGACCTTCCCTTTTATCCCATGACTGCCTACTTTGTTTAAGAGCCTTTGGTGAGGGACTTTGTCAAAGGCTTTCTGAAAGTTGAAGTATACTATATCCATTGGATCACCCTTGTCCAGATGTTTGTTGACACCCTCAAAGAATTCAAATAGATTGCTGTGGCATGATTTCCCTTTACAAAGGATGTGTTGACTGTTTCCCAACATTGTGTTCATCAATGTGTCTGATAATGCTGTTCTTGTCTATAGTTGTAATCAATTTACCTGGTACTCAAGTTAGGTTTACCAGCCTGTAATTGCCATGGTTGCTTCTGTAGCTTTTTTTAAAAAATGGCATTATGTTAGCTATCTGACAGTCATCTGGTACAGAGGCTGATTTAAGCGATAAGTTATATACCACCGTGATAGTTCTGCAGTTTCTTACTTGAGTTCCTTCAGAACTCTTGGATGAATATCATCTGGTTCTGGTGAGTTATTACTGTTTAATTTATTCTTACTGCTTAACTTATCAATTTGTTACAAAACCTCCTTTTTTGACACCTCAATCTGGGATAGGTCCTCATATTTGTCAACTAAAAAGAATGGCTCAAATGTGGGAATCCCCCTTACAACTTCTGCAGTGAAGACTGATGAAAAGAATTCATTTAGCTTCTCTGAAATGGCTTTCTCTTCCTTGAGTGCTTGAATACCTTGAGGTTGAACACCACTATTTTAATCAGATGCACGGGGACCTATTGGGAGGAAAGTATTATGGATACTGTCTTCACAATCCTCACAGTCACATTTTCACCACATGAGCAAGTGAAACGTGTGTGTGAGAGAGAGAGAGAGAGAGAGCAAGAGAGAGAGAGAGAGAGAGAGAGAGATAGAGATGCTATAAAGTGATATCTAAGCCAGAACTGTTCTCCTTGTGTGAGCTTTCTGAAATATTGTAATTTAGAGAACAAGTTATGTGGTAAACAAAGCAGAAGAAATGAGGGCTTGCATTCAGCCAATGATTTATTAATTTTGTCTAGGTCTGTGCAGTCAGATATCAGACAGAATCACTTGCTCCACATAGTGGATCCTGTGATCATCTTCTATCAGAGCTCCACATAAAAATAAAAAGGAACTGTAACATTCTCCACTACCTATCAAATAAAAAAAATGATTTTACCTTGAAAGTGAGTAAGGACAAAAACATTGTTTAATGAGATGGTTGAGTTCTTTGTAATTGTTTTTGTCACGGTAATGTCTGGAGGTCCTAATCAGGGATAAGATACCTGTTCTAGTAGGTGCTGTGCCCACATGTAACAATATAACTGATTTGGGGCAGATACTATCTAGTGTGCAGTGACAGAAAATAGCTGGATATAACACACAACTTGGTAAAGGGACAAGGAAACAGAGACTACTATATTTAGTAGAGGCCACAGCACACCAACAACTCAGCCATGCTCTTAAAGTTAAATAAAATTTAGAATTTTTGTTTTGAATAGATTTTCAGTAAAAAACTTTAACAGAATTGGGCCAAATATGCCCAGTTGGATCAGGCCCTACATGAAAATTTGTTTCCAAAGGCAAGAACTATTTCTCGTTTAACGAACATAAGCATGTTGCATCACAGCAGAGATGACAGAATTGAAGGCCAAAGGGTAAATTCCAGTTGCTTGGAAGCATGGGGTACATCTACACTTCAAAAAATAAAACCCCAGCACCAAGTCCGAGGTCAATTAACTTGGACTCAGGCTGCAGGGCTAAAAATTGCAGCCTCTCCCCCATCATTGGAACTCAGAGCCTGGACTCCAGCCTGACCCTGAACATTGACACTGCAATTTTTAGCCCCATGGTCCCCAGTCAGAAGGCCAGCTATAGCTATTCTATGGATCTTTTATTGGAGCATAGATGTACCCAGGCTGTCTATCTGAATCTTAACCATATTTTGATGAGCATCTTCCAATATTTTTTTGAGAGATGACTGTTGAGGTTTGAACAGCAGAGCTTGGCAATACTGTGCTGGTGTCCAGTAATACCTTCTAATTTTACTGCAGTTTAGTAGTGGAGGAAAATGTATGCATTGTTCAAGATATAATTGGAAATGCGTTCTACTTCTTCATCACATGAAGGGAATCCTCTACACTCAGGGCTTGTCTAAATGTACGCTTAGTTTGCAATAAGCTTGGGTGTAAATCTACCCTGAACTAGCCTGCCGCAGTTCTAAGTGCACACTAAGTGTATGTATGGACCCTGCCGCTGCTCACTAGAAGTTTCCTAGTGCAGTTTGATCTACTCTGTTTTGAAATGGGAGTTGATCAAAGTGCACTAGCAAACTTTTAATGTGTGACAGCAGGGCCCCCATAGACAGTTAGTGCATGACGTACTGGTGTGGGGAAAATTCACACCCCACCTTGCTGCAAACTAAGTGTTTGCCCTCAGACAAAACCCTTATACTAAGGCTGTCCAACAGCATTCCACCACATCTGTTTCCTCAAATTTCGTTTTCAAGGTCACAAATGTCCTGTGTTTCTCTATTGTCATATCTTAAATAAAACAGAGATTAGAAAATCAAGCCTTAAACTTCCTGTGCTATAAGAGCACAGTGCAATATTTGAACCCCTTGGAGTTCATACAGTATTGCTATGTATGTAGGTTACACTTCAGAAAATAGCCAGGCTTTGTGGGAGTCTTCTGGAATTATGCATCACAGATGCCTTAAAAATGAAAAGGATTCATCATGATCAATGATAGTTTGATGAAAATGACTTAATAATCAACCTTACCCTCCCTCTCTCTTTCTCTCTCCCCTGCCCCAGTCCAAAGCCCAGGGTCTGATATAAAGCCCATTCAAGTCAGTATGAGTGTGTTCATTAACTTCACTGGAGCAGAAGCGGGTTTATTCAGGGCAGACTGACTGGGATAATTAAGAAAAATGGCTGTGTATATCCACAGTGGAGTAAACCTCCCACTGGTTGTGTTTTGTGCATAATATACAATCTGTTTTGTTAGAAAGGAGGCTATTGCCAACATTATTTCAGCTATATTGATAATGGCACATATGTTTGGTTTCCCTTTAATAAGTGCAAGGTTGCTCCTTATAATTTAGTTATTTTAGTTACCTTGACTCCCCTCTTCCCCGCCCTGTTTCAAGGTTTGTAGACTTAACAAAAGATTTGTTGATTGTGTTAGAATTCTGAATGGCCACATCTCCCCTTGAATTAATGCCTGACTATTACTCCCATATCACTGTGGCCTTGTATGTTTAATTTGCTGACCTTGCTCACAGTAAATGTTTGTTTCTGACCCTAATGTAATTCCATAACTTTTGTTTAATTAGCACAGGCTGAGAGATCAGTGCTACCCAGTGGAAAGATTGCAAAGGCTGAAGAGAATTGTTAACTGTGAAACTAGTCCCTCTGATGACATAATTGCCACTAAATCCCTAGCACTGCATATGATTAAATTAAGGTGATTCTATTTGCTTTTGGCAGCTGGAGCAGATTACATTTGCTATGTTTTTCCTTATTTGTACAATTTTCCTGATTTCTGTATAATGTGATGCCAGCATAGTAAGTAGAATTTCAACTGCCGAGTTGATTTTATCATGAACCAAACCACTGTGGCAAGACTTAGTTAAGCAGATTTCAAACCTGAAATTGAAATGAAGATGATGTCATTAATGGCAAGATTACCTTCTAAGTAAATAAATCAGAACTATGAAAAATGACATCCTAATACAGGCAAATCACCAAAACCTAAAGTCTTTGAGAAGCATATAACATGTGGAGCTAAATGTACAAAAAATATGGAAAATTTAACATCTCCTAATGAGTGTAAATGACAAAAAAAGTACATGCAAATCTATGTTAGGGTAGGAAATAAAAGCAGTTTCCATTTTGAATGGATTTTTAATTCTTTGTTGACTAGGTCTATCTACAGGACAGTCTTCATTTTAATGTTAATTACATATATTTAATAAACATATTAAATCCTACACATAATGTAGAAGAATAGAGCTTCTGCCTATGGTAAATAGATAGTGCTGATGGAGTACATTGAAAGCGCTGGTATATAAGTACCATGCTGGAGCGGATAACACAATTTCATAGGTCAAGGGCCTAGATCCAAAAGGGGGACTCAGACTCAGCACTGCAATACCTAACTTGAAGCACCATGTCCCCAAGTGGAACTATCGTCGCTGAGTTAGGTGCCCAGATTTCCTATACAATGAATGGGGAGAGTTAGAGGCTTAAGAATGGGATTCACGAGAGCCAGCAAACTGAGCAGGGAGACCCCTAAACTAGCTAATGGGAAATGACAAGGAGAGAGGTGTGACCTAAGCCCTGCCCCTGGAAGAGAGTTAGGGCCTAATTCTGGCCAGGAATCTGCTTCTGGAGTTAGGGTCCTAAGGCCGGTCAGTTCTTTCTTGCAAAAGGGGATGACAGAATCATTAATTAGAGCATGCCTCCAGACTGTGGGAAAGCCACATTCAAATCCCCACTCTGCTAGATTCAGAGCAGAGATCTGAACCCAGGTATTTCATCGCCGTGCCCTACTTCATATGCAACACATAAATATGCATTGAAACAATGTCTGGAACATGGATCTTTCAGGTGAGCTTGCTAACCAGAAGGCTAGAGAGTCATATTCTCTCTCTCTCTGGTCCAATGAATATTTACATATATCATGCAAAGTGTAACAGCTTCAACAGGAAAGATTGAGAGATCTTCACCTTGGATTGCCCAATAGACCAGTGGTTAGACACTCAATTGTGAAATAGGAACCTTGAGATTAAATCCTGCTCTGAATCAGTGTTCTAACCACTTGGCAAATGGCTACAAGGGGGGCACTACCTCCTTGTCTGCTCTGCCTTGTGCAGGGGCTGATCCACTTGGTGTGCTCTTAGATGTTCTATGAGAATGTCTACCAGATCTTCCCCCTCCCCCCACACGGGCAAGAAAGGTGAGAGGATGCCTAGTTTGAGGATCCTGCCAGGGCTTAGGTACTGAGCAGCTTGGCAGAGTCAGGACTGAAGTGGCTATGTGCATGCTCACCAGTGGAGATGTAGGCATGTAGGAACTTTAGGTACCTATAGTGTTCGGTAGCAGCAAAGCAGGGATTTTGAGTACCTAAATATTAGACTTAAGAACCTAAAGTGGCAGTTAGACACAAAAATCTCCTTGTGAATCTAGCCCTCTGTGTTTGATCCCATAAAGCAGTGGTCTCCAATCTTTTTGTGGCCAGTAGCACATTCATGTTTTCAGAAGAGTGTGGCGGGCGCCAACAATTTTTCAAGGCTTATTTTCTATTTGTACATTAAATAATATGAAAAACATCATATTTAATATTACATAATATATGAATCCAGAGAGAAGAGAGAAGCTGGAGAGAAGCCGCGAGGACAGAGAACACCAGCGCTTGCAGCCCCGGAGTTCTCTGTCCCCGGCAGGCGTGGGGCCGCGGCTTCTCTCCCCTGCTGGGCACTAGGCGGGCCCCACGCCTGCCTGGGACAGAGAACACCGGCACCCGCAGCCTGCAGCGCTGGAGTTCTCTGTCCCTGGCAGGTGCGGGGCCGCAGCTTCTCTCTCCTGCTGGGCACTAGGCGGGCCCCGCTCCTGCCGGCAACAGAGAACACTGCGCCCGCAGCCTGAGTTCTCTGTCCCCGTCAGGCACGGGGCCGTGGCTTCTCTCCCCTGTTGGGCACTAGGCGGGCGCACATAAACGCCCCAGTGGGCACCATGGCGCCCGCGGGCACCGCGTTGGGGACCACTGCCATAAAGCATTCAGCACCTGTTTCCTGTGCTGGACACCTTCAGCTTCCATTGATTTCACTCTAAGCCCAGTGTCATTTATGAGATATTGATTTCCTAAAGAAGAACTAATAGGTTAAATCACTAACTTCTATGATTCTATACATTCTATTTTTTTCCTAGCCTTATAGAAGATTCTACTCAGAGCTGAGAGAGGATATATCACAGGCTACAGTGGAAGAATATATTCACAAACTAGGGAGGAGTGAATCACTTTATTTAAAATAAGCATAAAGTCAAACCAAAATTATTTTTAGAGGTTCAAAGTAGTCTATTTTAATAATGTATATCTGATTATCTCATTTTTATGAATGGGCAAATTGAGACACAGAGAAGCTGTGCTTGTCCAGTTGGTGTTGTGGTCCAGCCTATCAGGCAAGCATCTGCAAAATATGAAACCTGGGACACAATTTTCAAAAAATGACACCTAAAGATAGACTTCAAACTTCATAATGAGGCACCTGGGTAGGTAGCCTAATTTTCAAAAGCACTGAGCACACAACAGCTCCTATAATTCAATCTCCTGGGTGATCATTTTCTGCTGGAAATCTGGACACCTGCTTAGGTGTCTACAGACTTGAGCCTGATTATTTTTTAAACTCTTGCCTCTGGGTACTAATTCTGGTTCTGGCATGAATTTGTGACGCCTCAGTTTCCTCAACTCTAAAATAAGAATAATGTTTACTTATTCCACCAAGGTGTTATGAGACCTAACAAAATAGTAGTGTAATTCTATAGTATACAACTACAGAGTATTATTAAGGGCAGTTGATGGCAGAGGTGGGTAATATACATATATATTTATACATATATTTCTATACATATATTTTCTCTAAGGAGAAAAGGAAGTAAAGAAAATTAAAAAAAAAAGGCAAACAAAGAAATATCAATATTATGTTTATTTCTGGAGCTGCTTTAAGATTCTTATTGAGAGAACGACATTGCCAAGGGGCCAGTTCATCTGCGGTTTATGAAACTTAAAGCATCTTAAAATTTCAATTATTTGAAATTAAATGTGTTTGATCTGAGCCCCTGGGAAGACATTTGGACTAGATATCTTCCCTCAGTGCTATTTTTAAAATTCAGCATAAACCTGTCTGAATAACAATATCTCCCCCCGCCCTAAGCTTTCTTTCTATGAAGAATTGCTCATAAAGGAGAAGATTGTGAAAGGAGTTGAGTGGCCTCTGTGAAGAGCAGAGCATCCTCACTTCCCATTAAAAGCAATTTCTGAGTAATAATTCAATAGAAGCTGGTGGGTGCTCAGCTCCTGACAAGATTAACGTCACAGTTATTATAGTTCCTGTTAATAATGGGAATTAAATGCTTTCAGGGTTTTGCATTAACTTTCCTGGGGAAAAAAATGTTTTCTTTATAGTTTAATGTAGACAAAGGACCTGGGCAACAAAATGGCAGATGGAATTCAAAGTTTATAAATGCAAAGTAATGCACATTGGAAAACATAATCCTAACTATACATATAAAATGATAGGGTCTAAATGAGCTATTACCACTCAAGAAAGAGATCTTGGAATCATTGTGGATAGTTCTCTGAAAACCTCCACTCAATGTGCAGTGGCAGTCAAAAAAGCAAACAGAATATTAGGAATCATTAAGAAAGGGATAGATAATAAGACAGAAAATATCATATTGTCTCTATATAAATCCATGGTATTCCCACATCTTGAATACTGCGTGCAGATGTGGCCGCTCCATCTCAAAAAAGATAGATTGGAATTGGAAAAGGTTCAGAAAAGTGCAAGAAAAATGATTAGGGGTATGGAACAGCTGCCATATGAGGAGAGACTAATAAGACTTGGACTTCTCAGCTTGGAAAAGAGACAACTAAGGGAGGATATGATAGAGGTCTATAAAATCATGACTGGTGTGGAGAAAGTAAATAAGGAAGTGTTATTTACTTCTTCTCATAACATAAGAACTAGGGGCCATCAAATGAAATTAATAGGCAGCAGGTTTAAAACAAACAAAAGAAAGTTTTTTTTCCCCACACAACGCACAGTCAACCTGTGGAACTCCTTGCCAAAGGATGTTGTGAAGGCCAAGACTATAACAGTGTTCAAAAAGGAACTAGAAAAATTCATGGAGGATAGGTCCATCAATGGCTATTAGCCAGGGTGGGCTTGGGCGACAGGGAATGGATCACTTGATGATTACCTGTTCTGTTCATTCCCTCTGGGGCACCTGGCATTGGCCACTGTCAGTAGACAGCTAGATGGAGCTTTGGTCTGACCCAGGATGGCCGTTGTTATGTTCTTATTAATTGTTGCACTTTTTGTGATCTCTGGCCCCAATCCTGCAAAGACTTGCACATGTGCTTGTCTTTACGTAGTGTGATGCGCTCCATTGAGTTCAACAGCACTAATCACAATGCATAAAGTAAAGCACAAGGATAAATCTTTTGCAAGCATCAGAAGCTCTATTTGCCAGAGGCAGGTTAGGGGTGGGGTGGAAATGAGATGTGGTTAGGCCAGAGGGAGGGAAGGTAGTTCAGGGGGCATGGCCAGGGTGGATTTGCACCCTAGCAGTTTTGCACCCATGTAAAGCCCCACAGAAGCTATTGCAGCAGGGGTGAAACTTAAAGCAGTGCTGAGAGCTATAGTCTTTGCTGGGAAAGACACCAGCACCCACAATCCTCTGAATATCAGCGTTGAAAATTGTTTTCTCTCTATCTCTTCACTTTCTTCTAAAACAGTGTTAAATGTTAGAACTGTTTGCAAACAAAATAATTTTTTTTTAAATAATTCTGCAATAGGGAATTAAAATCTCTGTTTTCCTGGTACACATTTTGCCACTAGCAAGACAGTTGTCAGTAGAAAATAACTGCTCTGAGTGTGTAGTAGATTTTATAGGGACAGCATCAAGTAGTTTAGATTACTTGTCCCTGTAGTTTTGCTTAGTTAAACTGGCCCTGATCCTGCAAACACTGTAATTTTGGTTGGTAAAATAATAAAGTACTGATCTCATGGTAGTAAAGGTAAGCATGTCCATCAGAGTAAGCAGGAATGGGACCTAACATTATAGAAAGCCCAACGTGAACAGAAATCTTGCCGTTCCTCTTGTAGAAAGTCCTGTAGAAGTTTATAGTAGTAACATTTCTATAAAGATTCTAAAGCGACCGGGGGGTTGAACAGAGGATGAAGGATGAGGTTAACAGTCATAGGAACAAGTGGTTATATCATTGTTGCTTATATATGTCTTGCTTGGAGTCAGATTCTCACATTAGTGTGCTGGAGATGTTGTACCCTACTAAGGATTAGCAGGATCACTAATTGCCTACTGTCACATTGAAATGTCGCTTAGAGGGGAAAAAATAAATTGCTATAGCTTTGGAATTTGTTTGAGAATTGGATATGCTGCATTTGGTAATTTTTGGTTTGTATGTACAGAAGTATAGGTACCAAACTAGATATGTGAAAACCTTCCAACTTTGGACAGGAAGAGGTTCTTTAAAATCAGAATGAAAAGATGGTAATGAACAGTCCTGTATTCAGATCTGGGTGGAATATACTTGTGCCTGTGTGATTTACATTCGATACAAAATGTGATTACAGCATATATGTGAGTGCGAATAAAAATAATAACTGTGACAATGACAGAGTATATAAACACAAGAGACAATGCATTTTCACAGGCTTAAGGAAAGTAACCTGGAGCTTTACAGGTTTATCTCTCCTTCAGAAGTAATCTCAACTAATTGCTGTTAGAAATAACAGAATTCCTTTGCTCCAGATGAAATTCACTACTCTGTTGGGAGGCAGCACAAGGCCTATAGCTTCTATGTTAATTACTTTGTGCTGACCCTCTGGACGGGGTGGTAAATTTTACCCTATGCATTTCCCTGCCCCCCATTTATCAAAACACTACTTGTGGGAGGAGCTTCCTCTCTAAATGGATTGTCCTCCATTTTGGATTCTCTTCTCAAACAGTCCTAGCTGAAGAAAGAAGCCACCACCCACTTAAGGCAAAATAAGGAGGAAGAGAAAGAACAGAGAAAAGAGTTGGTAAATACTGTACTGCATCCTCTTCAGGAAGAAAACCTTACTGCCTGGAGTTTGGGATGCCACATTTCTCCAGCTTACCAGAAAACCAGCACAAAGTGAATATTACTGATCAGTAAGTTTTCTCCTTGATGTTCTTGGTTTTAACCATGTACACAAACATCTTCCTTAAAAAGTAGTTACACCAAACAAAATACTGTGGTGTTCACAACAGTTATATGATTCTATTATCAGAAATCATGCTGCTATTCAAAGGAAAGATTACAACAGCTCTTATGTACTTCCCAGTAAATTTATATTGTGACAAAATAATGTGAACCCTAAAATGCAAAGATCAAGATATACAGTCTGCCTCACGAAACAAATGCATAAAACAACTAAAAATGTTTATGAAAGAGGAAGAAATAACAGGTAGGCACTTATGCTACCTTAGTACACAGGTGAAACTGAACTGAGAGAGGGGTTTTTTGTTTGTTTTTTTGTGGAGTAGCACAGACCTTTATCTAAACAGCAGCTCTGGAGCAGGCTATGTGAAAAAACGAGTTTGTGAACTTTAATGTCTCCTTTGATTACTGTTTCATGTTTATCTGGCTTTTTATATTTTGAGAAATGTGCATACCCTCCTTCATCTGCTTGCTGACTGTAAGATATTGTCAAGATCCTGTGATGGTGTATTCTGTCATTTGGAGATCCTTTTATTGTCCCTTAAATTGCAGTTGCCTTCTGGTTCTCTGTATATTTTCTGTTTTGTGTGGTGCGAATTTGGTAGCTGTGGAGTGTGAAAGGTAGCGAACCCTTCTTTTCTTGTTTTTCTTCTAAGTCATTGCTCTGTCCTATTTTTTGTCCTACTAGAACTAGGAAATAAACTCATATGTATGTGTACAGAGCCCTGTGTAAGGATCTGGTGATTGTCTACTGATGTCTAGAAGAGCCTTATTAGCCCATTCTTGATTAAATCACATGTGCAGCAAATTGGTAATCCTCCAGAACCTTGAGCACAGGACTCTATAGGAATATAATGAGGAAACATAAGGAGGTTTGTAGCCAGGAAAAGAGTGGACTTAAAAACAGGTTTAGAGCTGTTTAGTAACTACCTACCATTTCTGGGCTAAATACTGTATGGTAATTGTGACATGTTTGTGATTGTTGCTTTGGATTTTTCCACAGAGTTGGGGAGTTAATACATTTTATTTTATTTCTGTCTTGCTTTATCTTGAGTATCATTTATTTTCTTTTGTTTAAAGCGAACCCTGACTCTCCAGACCTTGTGACAGAACTGCCTCTGCCTTTTCTTCATGATTGTTGTTTAAGATTCATATTGCATTAGCACTAACAGGCCGGTTCGCAGCCACATAGTGCCAGACACTGTGGAAATGTACAGAAAATTACAGTCCCTTCCCCCAAACAGCTAGGAGTCTACTCCTAAAAGGTTATCATTCTCTTTTGGTATCAATTTAGTCCGAAGGTGTTCTGTTTTTTGTTTGTTTGTTTGTTTTTTTTTGGGGGGGGGGAGGTTCCATTATGCTGAAGCACTTACATCTAAGTTCACTTGAGTAGGCAATTCGATTGTAAATGAACCGTGAACAACATAGTCTGATTGTGCATATTACAAATGCATAATTTTTAAGATGTCTGCAGGCAGTGATTCTGCTTATTTTAAAAATAGGTACATCATGTATTCTTGGGTATAATGTACTTATTTAAGTTTGTGCAGTAAGGACTTAATTATTAGTAGCAAAGTAATTTGCAACAAGAGAATAGATATTAGATTTGTGTAAATGAATGACAAGTGACACCTTCCTCATTCAAAAACTTCCAACTTGTAGATAATTTGCTTGGTGTAATACCTTTGCAGTAAGTACTGTATTGTAGTATTATTTCCAGAAAACACCAGCTTCCACTACATGGATTCATCAACTGTAGTAGAGATATACACTCACTGAGCAACAAGCATAGTGAAATATAAGTGGACCAAAAATGTGAACAATTTTAAATGAATTGCCCATCTATATTAGGAATTGAAGTTCTGGCTATTGCCTTTGTTATAAACTGATCAGTTAGTTTCAGCTGCTTCAGAATAAGATTAGAACTGTGTTTCCGAGGAATGTGTGTAACACAGAGGTTGCCATTTGGTTTCCAATCTAAAGCCATGCATGTCTCCAGTACAGACTTCTGTTGGAATGGCTATGTTGGACACAGCTCATAGTGTAGATGCAGTTATTCTGGCAAAAATGTGCCTTTACTGGTATAGCTTGTTTTGCTCTAGAGTGGAAGACAGGGCTGGAATAAGATATACTGGCAAAACAACATCTACCCTAGGAATACTTTACTGGGTTAGTACAGTATACCAATATAGATATACTGGCAAAGTGCTCCTAGTGTAGACATGGCCTAACATAGTGTTCGAAATCCTTAACATCCATGTAGTTTCAGTGTGTCTCCCACTGTGTCACTGCCATTTGCATTGCTATCATGTGAATCATGGAAACAAATCAAATAATGTCATCACCACTGTCAGCAGCTGATAGCTCAAGTGAGTGTCATTGAGCTTTCATTGTGTTGGAATGGATGTGGATGATATGTTCCGGAGACAGAGAGGATGAGAAGTAATGGGCCACGCAGTAGGTGCCATTAAAAAGTCAACATTTGCCATATTGGAATATTTAACATTACTGCTAATACTTTAACTGAAATATTGCAGTGAGGCTTCATACCATACTAGAGTAAATAATAACTTTTAAGGGTGCTTGTTGTAAGCTCCTTTCTGTTGCACAGCACAGAATGGAGCAAACGTATGGAAGAGGGCACAGTAGGAACAGGCAGAGGCCAGTGGCTGTGAGATGCTTGCTACCCCTGTAAAGCAGCAATTCATATAATCACAAGCACAGCTGGCAAGGCTTTAAAGAGAGGGTAACTCTTAGGAGCAACACCTCTACCCCATCTGCTCCCAGTGCAATGGGCCCTAATTTATACAGCAAAGTACTGTGTAAGTTCATAGTCTTAAAATTCTCATTTGGTCTATAGCTGTAGCTTTTCATCTCCTTTCTGGGGAATAGTTGTGCAGATACAGCATGGGAGCCAATAGGTGCCAAGAGAGTCATGCTGCCAGGCTTGGAAACTCAGGGAGGAGTAGGCACTCCAGTTGAATCTCCCAAGAACTGCAGAGCTAAGGCCCATCGTCCTTGGTGATACAGACTTATTTTTATATAAAGGTTTATGTTTGTTTAGTGTCGTCAACACACACTCATTCTGCCCCATCCCAGGAAGACTGGCAAACCCGGTCCCTACCTTTTCCACCTCATCGCTGTGCCAACCCATAGAGAAAACAAAACAGCATGGATTCCATTTTCTGATGCACAGCTTTTGGGAGAAAGCTGTCTCTTTCCTTTGAGCAGAAAGAAATGTGTCATCTCCATATGATTAAATAGAAACTTCATTTTATACAGTAGAACCTCAAATATGATAACACCAGAGTTACGGACTTACCGGTCAATTGGACACCAGGTGGAACTGGAAGTAATCAGGCAGCAGAGGAGAAAAAAATACAACAAATTGCCTTGGGGCTTTAGCCCGGGGGCTCAGGTGCTCAGCCATAGGGGCTTTGGGCCTGCAGCCGCAGGGTTGGAAGGGATCAGGGTTCCGGGGCTGGAGTGGGGCTCGGGGCTTCTGACCTTTGGAAGCACCAGGCCTCAGGCCTTTAGAACCGGGGCTTTACTCCTGTGGCTCCATTCCCAGCTTCAGCTCCATGGGGAGCGCTGGGGCTTGGGGCTTTAGCTACAAGAAGAGTGCCAGTTTCAGCCCCAGCACTCCTCCTGTAGCTAAAGCCCCAAGCCCTGGCACTGCCCCATGGGGCAGAAGCTGGGAACAGAGCTGTGGAGTTGAAGCACCAAGCCATTGGCACCCCCTGCAAGACTGAAACTAGGAGCGGAGCCACAGGGCTGAAGCCCTGAGCCTTTGCACTCCCCGCATGTCTAAAGCCCTGAGCCCTGGTGTTCCTGTGGGGCAAAAGCCCTGAACCCCCCGCCTGGAGCCCGGGTGCCCAAGGGTCAGAAGCCCTGACACCCCTCTACCCCTCCACACTCAGAGCCCTCACTCACTCTGTGGCTGCAGCCCCAACCCTCTGCCCAGGGCTGAAGTCCGTAAGGTCTTGTTCAGAGTTACGGAACATTTCAGAGTTACGAACAACTTAAATTCCTGAGGTATCTGCAACTCTGAGGTTCTACTGAGGTTCTACTGTACCAACATAACAGACTTTTTTTCTTTTTCAGCTACATAGAGGGACTGAAAAAAGATGCTGCCTATTCTTTTATTTGCTTTATATTCAAGACCCCATTTATTCTGCAGCCTCCTTGTCCTAAATTCTGTGCCCAGAGCCTCTAATTTCTGTGGTATTTCTGGTAAGCACTGGATTCTGTCCCAAAGCGGGATTGAGAAATGGATGAAAAAACATAAAGAGGAAAAAATCCCTGAAATTAAGGACAAGCCAGAGAAGTTATCAACACAATTTATAAAGTATCCGACTTTCTTGATTTTTCTTAAGGGTTTTTTCATTTTTCAACTCTGTGCCACATCAGAGGTCTTGCAAAATAATTTATTTCCCATTACTCTGCCTCTCTTTTGGTTCTGAGCTTTGCTGATCCTGCAACCTGATCTGTGAGGATGGACTCCTACATCTGTATTACTGATTTAAATAAGATTCCACGCAGGTATACGGGCCCATCCACACAGATCATATTGAAGGACCGAGACCTAAGACATTATGTTCTTTTAAGAGGAGATTGCTCTTTTTTGGGTGAGAGGGAGAGGTGAACACAGCCTGAACTCAGGAGCGGATCTGTCCTTTCTAACTCCTCTCTTGAGAGGGGACAGTTCGAAGGCATTCCACAGTAGTGGAATTGTGGAAATCCCAAGGCCTTGGTTATATTGTGTATATAGTGCCACTGGTTCCGTTTATTTTGGGGGGAGAGCTAGTTGGTATGATGTCAGCACAAACACTGTAAATTGTGTTTTCTTTCTGCTGTCATATTGTAACTTTCCTATCAGAACTTAGAAAGTCCATCCCAACATTAATGGACATTATTAACAAGTCTGGGCAACATCCAGGTTTCAGACTTGTAGATCATACAAATTGATGATCTTAAATGCAATAAAAGCCAAGCATTTGAATTACTTAATGGCTCATTTTGGTTTTTTGGTATTTAAATCTCTCTAGAAGACCTTTTATATAATGATTTATATTCCATTATTGCATAGAAATAACTAAGAGCAGAAATAGATTCTCTTTTCAATGTTTCAATAAGAGATTGCATTAACCTTATTAAAAATAATTTTGCCACAATGTTTGTTTACATTTCACTCATCTAAAAGAAGTTTCTTCTAACGTTTTTAATCAATTGAATCTTGAGCAGAACTTCTTTCTGTGGGCACATAAAGATTTTTTTTGGATTAGCAGGGAGAACGTTTTAGACAAGTATAAAAAGGTGCATTATACCAACTGCCTTTTCTCTTACTAGTCTATATCTCTTGCATTCTTGAAGCAATAATAAATATTCAAAATCCATGACTTGTTTTTTTTTCTTTTCTGAAATCAGTATATTTAGCAATTTAAATATAAAAAATTGTATAGTAAAATCTACTTTGAAACTGTTTAGAAATGATTGTATCTAATACAGAAAGTCAACACTCATGCATTGTTTATAAAGGACACGGTCCTCCAACTGCATCCTTGCAGGCACATTGGTCCGCCTATATGGAGCTCACTGCCAGAATGAAGCCTAAGATATTTCATATGTTGCTTTCTCTGAGAGGATATTCAGCTCAGCCTACAGAAGCAACAAAATGTGTGGCCTTCTAGTCTATAATCCTTATCTGTTTAAAAAAAACCAAAACATCCTTTATTCATGTTGATACCGTATTTGCCATTATTGTGCCAAATGATGTAGCTTAAAGAATTGAGCATTTTGGTCAATCATTTAGACCTAACCAGCAGTGTACTACACTGATAAAGTTAGCAGATGACACAAATCGGGGGAGTGGTAAATAATGAAGAGGACATGTCAGGTTATTGATCCAGAGTGAGCTGTGCCTTCCCGTCTACATTGCTATTTTTAGCTGTGTAGTGTTCTGCTGTTTCCCAGGTGCTGGAGCCTTTCCCCATTGCCAGAAATAATTCTGGCAGTGGGGAAAGGCTCTGATGGGAGGGGAGGGGAAAGGAAACAGGGAAATTATTTGCTGCAGTGAAAAGCTCTAGCAGTGGCAAGGTGCTGAAGCCTTTCCATGTTTCCTCTCCCGGCCTTTCACTGACAGGTGTAGCTATGTACTGCAGTGTGGAAAAAGCTTGCTTTTCTCTGCAGCACACATAGCCTACATGCTGCTGAAAGTGATATGTAGTGTAAGAGGACAATGAAAAGCCCCTTGCCTGCATACCCACCCCCAAAAATAAAATTTAAAAAGAGAGAGAGAGAGAAGAGAAAATCCGACAATAAACATGTTGAACAAGGGGAAAGCTGTGGAAAAAATACCCACTTAGGGTAACTCAGGGCTGCATTTTAATTTTTGAGTGCTCAGATACTGTGGGCACTGGTGCCTTGTGGAATAATTAAGATTGATAGTTACATAGTGGTTATTTTCTTTAAATAGTATTTAAATTAGTTTTTTAGCTGAACATGGGGAGATAGTGAGGTATTTTGTGAGGACACCATCTTTTATTGAGGGTGTTTTTGATGGAAAATTTATAAAGAAAAAATATTTGTGACAGTGTCACAGGTTGGGCTGGCCCCTTTAAATGAAGCAGATTCAACTCCTTTGTGCCAGAATAAGTGCCTCAGTTTAGCTAATTAGGATGGCATGGCACCACCTTGAATATAAAACATCAGGGAGAATCAAAACGGGAGGAGGTCCCTGAAGGAAGCTGAGGAGTTTCCTGTAGGAGGGGGAAGGCAGGAGATCAGCAAAGGCATTTGCTGGCTGCCATCCCTAAGCCAAAGAGCCAGGGCTGGAGAAGACTGAAGGAAGGAGAGCAGCAGAGGGAGTTGCCTGCTGACTTCTAGGCCGGAGCTGAGGGCCTGCAGAGGGCTGAGGTCAGGGAGCAGCAGGGGAGTGGAAGGGTCTATCTGCTGGCCTGTCTGAGAGATTAATAGAACAGGGGGAGTGATGAATGCCTCCGAGGTGAGGATGAACTCCAGCAGAGAGGATGGGGGAGGGGTTCTGCTGGGAAGATTGGCGTTGTACTCCACATGGAATGACCCGGGTGGGCCTCCTGGCAGAACCACAGGAGAGGACCGAAGAAGAGTCTGGATGTGATGGAAGATGCTAGATGTGATCCAGGGAGTCTCTCAGGGCCAAATGGCAGAGGAGCCACTACGCTGTAACTCACATCAGGTCTGACACTTTCTGAACACACTGTTGTCATAATCTGTATCAAAAAGGTGTCATGTAAAGTATCCTATGCAAACCAGTAATGTGCTGATCATTAATATTATTGGGTGATGTGTATATGTAGGCAGTGTATAAAGAATGATTAATATGTGCTAGAAATATGTTCCTAAAAGGATTTTGTGAGCAGTGCATAAGACCAGCCTATCCTACATAACGGAATGTTGTTTCACTCGTCTCCAATGTAAACCGAGCCAAGTAATACCTCACAGGATAGTAAAAAGTTCCTCTACATATCAGGTAAACAAAGCCATCAATCTAAACAATCAAGGGGAAGATCGCTTAACAGTCATGACAGGAGATGTAGTCTGCACTCCCAGGAAGCCTTCCTTGCTTTTGAAACCAAGTCAACAGAATTTTGGAAATATAAGCAGAAAGAGAGAGCCATTTTGGCATCCATCACCAATTGGACAAAGAGGGAGCGTGGCACTTAGAACTCATGAAAAGTGGATCCTCTTTGCCTGAAAACCAAGAGAAGCTGGAACTGGTGAGATAGGTGAGATACCTGCTTAGACAAAGATTGTAACTTGCTGAAGTTATGTTTTAATCGCTAGAAAACATGTTTGTTTTGGTTTACATGTAACTATATCTGTCATCTATTTCTAGTTATCACTTCTATATCTGTTCTTTCTTAATAAAGGTATTCTTTTATTACCAAAACATGTTAGTGTTGTGTATTAAACTCAGCTAAACTAACAGGGTGGTGTGTATTCTGTCTCTTTGGAGGCAGCAAACTTGATATATTTCTGTGAGTTTCCAGTGAGAGGGACTAGACACTGCAGGGGAGATCATTTTGGGGTGACTCAAGACTGGAAGGGCTGTTGGTGTCCCCTTGCAATGAGTAACCACGCTGGTGGAGGCCAGGGTGAGGCCATTTTTGTAGTGAGCAGGCTGCTGGTGTTAGGGCTCTGAGCCAAAGCTTCACAGCACAGAGGCATCCAGTGTTACAGGACAGGAGGTGACAGAAACCCTTACTGACCTGGGGGTATGCCAGAGCTTCACACTGGAACGTGGTGTGTGCTACGTTGATATTCTGGGATTTTAAGGGCTATGTGCATGGGGGGGCGGAAAGAGAAATGGACTGTGTTTTGAGACTTCAGTTACAGAGTATTTGCACTATGTTTTGTAATAAACCANGAGATTTGGCTGAAGGTGGAGCTGGGGGAGGAGCTGGCGTTAGAGGCAAAGCTAGGCTGGGGGCAGAGCAGGGGGCAGAGTGGAGCTGGGGCTAGGGGTGGATCGGGCCTAGGGGTGGAGCAGGACTGGGGGCTGAACAGGGTTGGGTACGGAGCTGGTCTGAGGCCAGAATGGTACTGGAAGCATGGCACTCCCTCCCTGCGCCCCCATAGGGGCTGGTCTAAGCCCTGCCACAGTCCCCCTCCCGAACATTGCTCTGCCTCCCCCACCCCCCCCAAGGTGGCACACTCCACAGTTTGGGGACCACTGCCTTAGAGGCACAAAAAGGGTCAAGGAAAGGAGTGTGCAGGAATGGCTTATGCCATTATGGAAAGTCAATGGGACTTAGGCTGCCAAATCACTTAGGCACTTGTGGAAATTGTACTCCAAAGCTGTAACCTTAACTCCAAGTGTATGGTTTAGCTGGCAGCTGTGCTATCCATTGTTAGTGATTTGTAACACTATGTATGTACTCTACTTGTAAGTAACATTAGCCATAAGAATCAAGGTCAGCAAATCCTTTTCATTTGTTAGAATTTTTGTCTAGCAGGAGATTGAAGACCTCCCCTGGTTCACAAACAAGATATTTTTAAGTTGTTTCTAGGTCATTATCACTGTTTTCATATGAATCATATGCTCTACTCTTCCCTCGGTAGGTGTACTTAACTGAAATTAACATTAATGGGAGTTACATCCACGTTCAGAGGACAGTGGATTACTAGACTTTTGTCAGCAATAAACTCAGTGGGAGTATTTTAAAAAAAATAAATAGTATAACAAAATATTAAACTGGTTATTTTTAGTGGATAATCTCTTTACTCTTTTAACCCATAGTAATTGCCTTTGGCTTTATCATGTAAGTTCTTCACTATACTTTTTTATTTTTCATTTATTATCCCACTATTTTTTGTAAAGTTTTACCTTTGCCCTTCTGGCAGAAGAGGTAATGGAGTAGAGTTTAGGAATAAAATTAGGCCATGCAGTTTATCCACCTATCTGTCCGTCCACTGATCTGTTTAGCATTTGTGTCTTTATTCCCTCCCCCCCGCAACTGCTTTTAGTGCTACATGTTAATTACGTTGAGGAGTTGTATCCTGAACTCCCTTGCTGCCCAGTCTTTTCTTAGCCTCAGTTCATGCTCTCTTGTTTTTCAGCCCATTACCCTGTTGAATAATTTCAAAGCATCCGCCTTCTATGTGTCCTTTAAAATTGTGTATCTTCATCATTGCTGCCTGTTAATCACTACTTTCCTAATTAATATAAATTATCCTTAACCTCTCCTCTGAACCTTTGCCCCATTTTACTATCTTTATCACTCAATTTGATTCTGTATTCTCCCATATAATGTGACTCATCAAATTGCTCTCACTAGACCTCTGTACTGTACATTTTAATACTGTGCAGTACAGTTTCTCTGCTTTGTGCTTTCCTATATAATTATGTGTCCCAGTTGTCTATTTTTCTAATTGCTGCCAGGTTGACATCAAACTGATGCCTTTAAGTTTCTGTCCACTATCTCTTTTGGTGAAACCTATGGTGAATTAAAATCTTTACTCGGTCTAAAGTGGATGAAAAGTGGCAGGAACATCATATTAACTCACAATGATGCTGTCAGGTTGAAATGGAATGGAATCAAATAAGTGATATAAACAGTTGATTAACAAATTTGAGCACTTCTGGAAGGTTATAAAATCATTTTGGTAACTGGCCAAATTGTGTTTAAGATGCAAAATAGTTTACATATATAGATCATCACAAGTGTGCTTGGGTAGTCAAGTTTGATGGGACAAGGTTGCCACACATTTTGGCTGTTTCTTTTCTGGAGAGCAGTTGGCAGCAAGCTGTGTGGCAGTGCAAGTGGAATATCCTCATCATGCATATCACCATAGTCTGGGAGAGAGGAATTTATAATTGTACTCTTAACCTTCGTTTTTAGATGACATCACCAGCTCTGTGATTTTTAAAAAAAAGAAATTGTCAATTTTTTTTCAACCATCTATAAAACTAGTGGGGAAAAAGGGACAGTTTTCTAGAAAACATCCCGTTTTTCAATCAGCTCTAGTTTTTAAAGTTAAATATTTCTTTGTGTGTAATAAATATTCAGATGTTTTGCTTGGTGTACAGTGAGTGAAACCAAGACCCTAATGACAGAGCCATGAGTGTGGTAGCAACAAATAGGGTAACTGAAAATTTTAAATAGCAAAATTCTTCTTATCCCCAGAGTATCATTCCCCCAGTTTTTAATGATTGGGTACAAGGGTATAAGGGAAAAAAGGTGTTTAAAAATTTGGATTTTCTATATTGTACAAACAAATGTCAATTAATTTGTCCTCTCTAATGCCTCTGAGGTCTGATGAAGCCTTCTGATGGTCAGAAACTTGATGTATACTTCCTAAACAAAAAGAACAAGGAGTACTTGTGGCACCTTAGAGACTTACAAATTTATTTGAGCATAAGCTTTCGTGGGCTAGAACCTACTTCATCAGATGCATGCAGTGGAAAATACAGTAAAAAACAAGAATCCTTCTAGTCTTCAGGCAAATACCAGTAGCAGACAGAGCCATGAAGGTGAGAGTATGAGCCATGTAAACGGCAAGTACCTCGCTGACCATTTTTTTTTAAAGAAATCTCACCATCTAGGGCTGGATACTTCTGACCTAGGACCCCACCAGCAACGAGCACTTTAAAGGGCAGACTCAGACTTTTCACCTTGAAAAGAAGAGGTGAGTGGTTTTCAAGGTGTGAAAGTCTTTGTTTTGTTTTGTTTTTTTTCCATTGAGAGGAGTGTGCTGCGGAAGAGGAGTAGGTTGCCTCTGAATAATGTGAGACTGTTGGATGAAAGAATGGGTTGTCACACAGAACCATGCCATCTGCACATTGAAAAATCTGTTTGAATGGACCTGGCAAGTACAGTTGATTAGTTTACCCAGTGCCTTATTGGGATCAGGGCTGAAGTCAGGCTGTCTGGGACTCAATCTCAGGAGTTGTTGTTGGTTTTTTTTGCTGGGTTATGCTGGTAAACTAGGAGAACCAGGTGGAAGAAATGGAAGTTGCTCATTAGGTTTGGGGAGTTCGCCTACCTACTGTGACTCAGGTGTGAAACTTGAGGGTTCTGTTTGATCATTAGCTATTTCTGTAGGACTAGGTGATGGCAGTGGCCAAGAACTGTTCTTATCATTTGTATTTGACTTGAAGTTTGTGTCCTCGTGGACATGTCCTCACTGCATTGATCCATGCCTTTCACACCTGGAGCCTGGATTAATACAGTGCACAACACTAATTAATTCAACATTGGATTAATGAATGGAGCAATAGTTTAATTCCAACCAGTAACGTCAGCAGGGCAGAATGCAGAGGCCTATTAGTTAAAGGGTTTTTTCACAGGGAGTACATTATACTTGTGTTGCCGGTTAATATCTCAGTGCAGTTTAAGGTATTTTCTTTACTCAGTAAAACCTTATAGGAGTTCAGTCCTGCTAACCTTGGAGATCATCTGCCTTCTTGCATGATACCATGAAATTTGAAATCATTAGAGGGTGTCAAGTTAACATTTCCATGGTGTAGTCAGGGCATTCAAAATGCGAATTTTATGAATATCTCTAGTCATCAATTCTATTTTTTGTTAATTATTTGAGTTAATGATAGCAAGATTCTGAGTTTCTAGCCATAAGACTCTACTTTTCAGCTCTTTGAGTGCTAGGGTTCTGGGTAGAGACATTTATCTTCTGGCTCCCTTTCCTACATCATCTACACAGTGTTCCTCTTGGGGATACACTTTTTTTTTGTCTGACTCATGTGCCACTGCCTTATTTACCCTCGGGAATCTCCCTTGCTATATTGCATATTTATAGGGATTTAAGACACAAACAGACTGTGCCTCTACCAAGACTCAGATGATAAATATTTAACAAGGGAAACTTCATCTTTATTCCCTTTCTCTGTGCAAGTGCATTCAATTGACCTTTTTAAAAAGAGGATTTTGGCTTCATTTGAACCACCACCCCTTCAATTCAAACCTTGCATGTCTCTCAATGTAATACTAAACAACTCATCTCGTAAGTCTGATATGGGCAAAGAACCTATGCTGACTAAGGATTTTGGGTATTAAACAAATCCTCACTGTGTTTTGCTTGTATGAATACTGATTTATTTCTAGGATTTAAAAGGTTTCATAAAAGCTTATGTTACAAAATGTCAAAACATGGCTTTAATTTGTATTCAGTTCATTATATGGACTTTGAATCTGTCATCATTGTATGTAGGAGCTGTAACAGAGATAAAGAGTCAATTCTTTGCTGGTAGCAGACTGTTGATTAGGTCTTTCATGGATTGCCTTAGAGTAAGGTCTAATATGGGAAGGAAGGTCTCTCTGGCCACAATGGACTGAACAAAAAATTATGTCTTGCATTACAAGTAGCAAGATGTGTGTGTGTCCTAATATTTGGTCATAGGGAGTTTCATAGCTAAGTGTCCTTCACTAAAAAAATATGCTTAGTCCATCACCGAAGACTTCTTTCATGACTTTCTTTAACCAGGCCGTCCATGTGGGTTGATTAATTCTAGATATGGAGCACAAAGTCTATTAATAACTCTGTAGACAAGGATTGGTACCTCAGAGCAGATCTCGCATCATGAGGAAGGCAGTGGAAAGTTTGGGCACCAATGTGCTACATTCTCTCTCATTTGTTCCACACAGGGGATAAGCTGGTGAATGCTGGACCATCTGAATCTTTTGCATGGCAGTCACTTTACTTCCTGGTTAGATAATATTGCAGTTCTCCAGATTTGAGGTGCGAGGGGCATGGAAGACTGTCATAGATCTATTTCTGTCCACCACTGATATTTGGGTGTCTAGAGATGAGTCAAGGAAGTCCCCAAAACTGAGTACCACTTTGATTGCTGAAAAGAGGAAAGTTGCTGTCTCAGTCAATTATTGGATTGCTTTCCTGTTCTTACCAGTATCCTCTTGGTCTTACCTGGATTACACTTGAGCTACTTTTAATCAAAGAGTTTATTTATTTCAGACAATGTGTCAGATGGCTGACAGCACTGTCTAATGAGGTGGGTGAGGTAATATCTTTTATTGGACCAAAATTCTGTTGGTGAGAGAGACAAGCTTTCGAGCTTACACAGAGCCCTCCTTCAGATCTGGGAAATGTACTGAGAATGTCACAGCTAAATACAATGTGCGACAGATTGCTTAGCATAAGTAGTTAACACATATTTCAAGGGACCTTTCAAGGTGAAGTGACCTCTTAACACCTCTCCAGTCATACAAGGAAAGGAATAATAATAATAATTAATAAAAAGTTGGAGGTGAGAGGATAAGAGGGTTATAGCTTGTTGTAATAATCTTCATGGACCACTCGAAGAAAACATTCTGGACAGATGCACCACAAAACCAATGATATACCAGAGATATGTAGATGATATTTGCATCCTCTGGACAGATGACCTAAATTCCCTCATAGATATTTAAATATGAGTTATTTCTGAGACTCTGTATGAGAAAAGAAGCAGTTTTCAAGTATGATCCTCAGGAATCTGTATGCAAAATATGAATGGAGCCAGGTATTCTCCATGTTTTCTACATGTAGGTGGTATAGGCAGGGTACTGTGTCAAAGGCCACATAGATAGATAGATGGAAAAGTAGATCAATTAGTATCAGCATAAATTATCTTTCCTTTGTCCAAGGATATGAGTTCATTCATTAGTGTCGTATCTCAGTCGGGGGGGCTGACTTAGAGGGGTCCAATCACTGTGTCCAGGTGCTGCTGGGGCTGGTTTTCTATGACATCCTCCAAGCAGAAAAGACTGGGGATAGCATTTAAAAGGTAAAATGTTCATGGGTGTATCTGAAGCAATATGAAACCAGAATGTTATGAACCAACAGTACAAAGCAGATTGGGTTTCTCTCCTCCTCTCCTCCTTTTATTTGCTTGTGCTGGAGAGTTGAATCATATTAGGGTTACCTACATTATCGGAGTCTTCATTTCTAGTTCTGCAGATTTACAGTTGGAAGCATTTCAAGATGTTTTGGGAAATAAAAATAATAGTTGGCCTGTTCTGAATTATAATACAATAACTTGTGAGTTGGAAGGAAAATGGATTCTAAGTATATTTTTCTCAAAATGGTTAGGCTTCCTTAGGGCTGGTCCACACTAGGGGCGGGATCGAACTAAGGTACTTCGACTGCAGCTACGCGAATAGCGTAGCTGAAGTCGAAGTACCTTGGTTCGAACTAACGCGACTTACCTCGCGTCCGCGCGGCGCCGCGATCGACGTTCGCGGCTCTCACGTCGACTCCGGTAACTCCGCTCGCCCTGCAGGAGTACCGGAGTTCGAACTAGCGCGTTCGGGGATCGACTTATCGCGTCCAGACAAGACGCGATAATTCGATCCCCGATACGTCGATGGCTACCCGCCGATTTCGGCGGGTAGTGTAGACGGGGCCTTAGTCAGAAGAATGCTACTCTAGTTATGTCCGAACTGCAGTTACAAGATGAACATACTGGAAAAGGCAGTGCAAACCTAACTGCAGGTTTGTACATGAGAAGGGGCAGTAAAAAAAAAAATTATACTTAAGCTCCTAAAAATGGAACATATGATCTGGCTCTATAAATAGGAGAAAATCTCTGGAAATGAACAGATGGATTTATTAATTGCATCAATTATAGAGCCATGTTGATGTAATAAAGATGTTATTGCCATTAACCATTTCAGTAGAGCCCACACCCTGTTTTTCTCTAGAATGTATTAATCACTTGGCAGAAACACTTACACATTTTTACTCTCTGAACAATATTAAGCCAAGCCAAAGTAAAGCTCAGTACAGCTGTCACTGGGAAAGGAGCCATAAGCTCCCTTCTGACCTATAACCCTGGCTTGTCTCTGTGTGAGATGTATATACCCACAAAATTAAATTTTGCTTTTTCATAGTCTATTCATACCATCTACATTCCTTCAGTAATCAATGACTGAAAGCTAATAGCAAAATGCTGACTATTAAGGGTAAAGTTTCACCCAGGCCACGGCCCGGCCTCCATATACGTGGGCGCAATACATCATGAGCACCTTCTTGTGCCTGCAATTATCAGGCACATACTTAAAAGAAACTAACACTTGTGCATGGTCTTTAGTATTATTTATTGTTTGTATTACCATGACACCTAGAAGTCCCAGTCATGGACCAGGACTCTGCTGTGTTAGGCACCGTAAAAACACAGAACAAAAAGACAGGTCCCCCAAGGAGTTCACAAATTAAGTAAGAGACAACAGATGGATATAGACAGGCCACCAGGGAGTACAAAGAAACAGTGACACAATATTTTTCAGCATAACCAGAAAGTGGTATCCAGCAGCCTGACTATTGTCAACTAGTCTAATAGACTGTAACTAGTCTAACAGCTGTGTACACGTAATTTTAGAATTTGTACACATGAAAACCCATTGGCACAAAAGGGTGTTTTGTGGACACATTCTAACAATTGCATATGCACAGGTTAGCTTGTGCCTTCAATCTGAAAATCTAGCCCCACAATTTAACTTTATTAGAATTCAATGAATATAATAAACATTTTAGAAGGCTCTGAGCAGAGAGGGCCTTAATACTTTAGGCTCTGTTTGTGAAGCAATTTTTTGCCCTCCACAAAAGTAGCCAGCTGTCTACTGTAATCACATCACTGTACACTGCACTAGCTAGAAGGAATAGTGAAAAGATTTTGGAGGACACCCCTACCCGTAATCTTCACTGTTGTTGTTTTCCATGCTAACTGGAATTAAGCTAGCTCGGGTAGGCTAGCCCATGCACCATACATATAGATTACAGATCTTTTCAAGTATAGCCTGTAGAATTACATGTTGAAAAGTTGGGTGAATAGTTGGGTGAACCACTTTGGCCAACAAGCTGAAAAATGTATGTATAAAATATTCTGTTTGATTCTGAAAATGTTCAGAATTGTCAGCAAATCAAAAAAGTCTGTTCCACGCCAGTAAGCTGTGTGTGTCTGTCACTCTCTGTATGACTTTTAGTCCAGTGGTTAGGGCACTTGCCCGAGATGTAGGAGACCCAGGTTTGAATTGCCTTACTGGAGCAGGGACTTGAATTCAGGTTTCCCCCCATGAGCAATCTAAGGCTATAGGCTATTCAGGGGTGAGTTACTCTGTCTCTCCTGATGATGCTGTTCCGTTTTGTATAAATACATGACTATCCATTGGGTCAGAGAGCGAGTGTGTGAGAACCACTCTATAATAGCCTAATGATTAAGGCAGTGGGAGATATATGTGGATTCAGTCCCTCCTCTGAATCAGGCAGAGGAATAAACTATTCATTGGAAAAAATTTGCCCAGCTCTAGATAGAAGAGAGAGAGAGGGGATACTAGAGTAAAAAGAGAAAAAAAGGTCAAATTTGGCAGAGTAACCGCACAAAAGCTCTGAAAGGAAAATAGGCAAGGTCCTGGGATGGGTAGGTGTGAAAGCAGCATCAGCAGAAGTCTTAAATGGAAGAGGATTCAAAAGTATGAGAGGAGACATGGGAAGGCAAATCAGTGTGGATTTATGTTGAATGTACATTGGAATATAACTTGCCCTGGACACCCATATATATATATACATAAGGTATCATATAATTCCATCATAAACTGACAACACTTCCACTATTACTTTCTTGAGGCTTTGAGCAAATATATGCATTTAATCTCTAGACTGAAATACTGATCTAAAGGAAATTAATACTTATTGGAAACAGCAAATGCAAATCCTTGTTAGCTATTTGAGAGGTATAAATGTCTTCACTTCATTTTGAAAACACAATAAACAAAAACAATCATTGTTCTTTAAAGATAAATGGTTTTCAGATTATGGTGCATCAAAATTAAGCCTTTCTCATGTAGTGGTAGGCAGGAAGAAATTCAAACTTGCAAGATTTAGAGGTTTGTTACAAATCTTTTTAAACGGGGAAGGGAAAGATGGATTGATGAAGTGTTTGCCAACATATAAGCCCATCTGATTTGGACCAGCAGATTTAGCAACTGAAAAAGATGGAGAACATGGAGTTAATATAATGAAAAAGTGTATGGACTTGAACCATCCTAGTACATTATAGAAGTACAATCCCCTCCTCCCCCAGCAGTGAGCACTAAGGAATTTCTGTAAAGGGGGTAACAACTGACACATAAAAATATAAACCTCCACAAGCTAACAAATGTTGAAAGTCACAGTACACTAATATTTTATGTAAACCCTATCAAACTGTCATGTCCTGTCTTTTTCCTTTCCCACTCATTCACTTCCTCTGCCTCATGCCTGATTGAGTCATTAAAAATTCCAGAATCCAGGGTTTGTAGCATCCTGATATTTTCTGAGAAAAGAATTTGAACTGTGGCAGAGATTAGCTGTGGCCTCACTAAATGATTTGGAGAGGAAGACAAGATTCAGAGGAAAGGAGCCAGTATCAAATAGTTGAAGGGAAAGATTATGATCAGGGTCCAGTGTATTCTGGGATTCCAAAGCCATGGAATTTGCAACCAACCACCTTTCTTGTCAGAAAATTGTACTCCGGAAACTCTGCTTTCATTATGTTAGAACTCCATAGCTAAGGTTGAGTTTAAAATTGTCTCTTGCCCTCATGGTAGTGAATATAATCTCAGATAATGAGCTGAGCTATTATACTTCTGATTTTGCAAGGAGTCTGGAAAAAATAGCTCTGAGAGGGGTGAACGGCCCCATTCATCTTAATGAGATTTTTATCTTGCAAAGACTGGGATCTGTGACATGATAACTGAAAATTGGGGATGGGGGCAGCATAAAAGAAATTGAATTTTAATATAAAAATTGGATGAATGTGTTGACTATTATTGAAATCCATTTTAAGATATCCTCTATTTCTAAAATATGTCCAAAACCGCTGTACAACTTCAAGTATCAAGGGGTAGCCGTATTAGTCTGTATCTACAACAGGGCCGGCTCTAGGCACCAGCAAACCAAGCAGCTGCTTGGGGCAGCACATTTGCAGGGGGCGGCATTCGGGCCATCCTTATTTGTTTGTTTTTTTAACTCACTTCTTCCCCTCTCACAACCCTGCAGAAGCGGAGCCACGGAGCAGCTGGGGATCCAGCATGGCTGCTGAGAACCCACGGGACCCTGGGAGCTGTAGTTCCTTGGCTAGCTCCCTGCCTAGAGAGCCAGCCCTGGAGCAGGGAAAGAACTACATTTCCCAGCAATCCCTTGGCCGCTATCAACAGGAAAGGGAGGGGGAAGGAGTGACGTAGCTGAGCCATGCTGTAGCTTGCTGTGAGTTGAAAGGGGTGGCCCTGTGAATGGGGAACAAGTGTGCCCAGCCCAAGGGGTAGGCGGCTTTGGTGCAGAGATCCCCTTCAGAAGACTTCCCCAGACTGGATTAGGGATACTGGTGTAACCTCACCTTGCAGCCCCCAAAGAAGGAACTGGGTGGACTAAATGGACAATGTACCTCTGTATCTGAAGCCTAGCAAGGGAGGTACGTGGATCCCACTAGAATTTAAAATGAAAACTGAAAGAGGGGAAGCTCTACTAGAGGACTTGGGCAGCTTTAGATACAGTACCAGGCACGTAGGAGGATTTCCACTTCTGAACCATGGAAGCAGAAATTGGCTTTTCCTTTCTAGATTTAGCTAATATTCAGAAAGGGAATCTAGCACCTGCCCTCCAGATTTGAACACCCTCAAAATTCAGGAGTGCTCACGCTCAATTTGGGCAGCTGTTACTTCATTTCTCCCAAATCAAATATACTGATCCACTGTAACTTGCTGTAGATAAAGTAGGATAAAATTGAGCAAGAAACGCTTCCCAGTGGTTATTAGGACTGGAATTGCTATTTTCAACAGCCATTGCTTTTTTTTTTTTTAGTTTTATTTGTTTAAAAGGAAGACAGTGATATTGCATTGGCAAATTCCCCATAGAAACAAAGAGTGGAGCAAAAGAATAATAAAGGCACCTCAACTGTTCCTCATTTATGTAGGACTGTCTTATAATATGCATCCAGATATCCTCCAATCACACAAGCTGAAAATTGTTTCACTTTACTGCAGTTCTGTAACTATATGGGAACCAATCCTGTCTGTGTTCTGTGCACATCCAAAATTCCTGCTGAATGACCCGCCCTGGGAGCGAGTTACCAGTGACCCAGGGCTGGGACAGCAGGAGGGTGCAGGTTGGGGGGGAGAGCCCAGGGCTGGGGCAGCAGGGGGGTGGGTGGGTAGGTGAGGGGGGAGCCCAGCGCTGGGGCGGCAGGGGGTGTGGGTGGGAGCCCAGGGCTGGGGTGGGGGGCAGCCAAAAATGTTTTTGCTTGGGGCAGCAAAAAACCTAGAGCCGGCCCTGATCTACAAAAACAACAAGGAGTCTGGTGGCATCTTAAGACTAGCAGATTTATTTGGGCATAAGCTTTCTTGGGTAAAAAAATACTTCTTCAGATGCATGGCGTGAAAATTACAGATGCAGGCATTATATAATGATACATGAAGAGAAGGGAGTTATCTCACAAATGGAGAACCAGCGTTGACAGGGCTAATTTGATCAGGGTGCAAATGAATTTTAGTTCTGTTGTTTCTCTTTGAAGTCCTGACAGGCCCAACAAGGAAAATAACAGAACACCACTGGCAATCATGTACAGCCCCCAGCTAAAACCTCTCCAGCACATTATCAATGATCTACAACCTATTCTGGAAAACAATCCCTCACTCTCCCAGATCTTGGGAGGCAGGCCAGTCCTCACTTACAGACAGCCCCCTAACCTGAAGCAAATACTCACCAGCAACTACACACCACACCACAGAAACACTAACCCAGGAACCAGTCCCTGTAGCAAACCTCGTTGCCTACTCTGTCCCCATATCTACTCTAGAGACATCATCAGAGGACCCAACCACATCAGCCACACCATCAGAGGCTCATTCACCGGGACGTCTACTAATGTTATATATGCCATCATGTGCCAGCAATGCCCCTCTGCCATATACATTGGCCAAACCGGACAGTCCCTACGTAAAAGAATACATGGACACAAATCGGATATCAGGAATGGTAACATACAAAAGCCAGTAGGAGAAGACTTCAATCTTCCTGGACATTCTATAACAGATTTAAAAGTAGCTATACTTGAACAAAAAAACTTCAGAAACCAACTTCCAAGAGAAACAGAAGAACTAAAATGCATTTGCAAATTTAACACCATTAATTTGGGCTTGAATAGGGACTGGGAGTGGCTGGCTTATTACAAAAGCAGCTTTGCCTCTCCTGGAATTGACACCTCCTCATCTATTATTGGGAGTGGACTACATCCACCCTGATCGAATTAGCCCTGTCAACACTGGTTCTCTATTTGTGAGGTAACTCCCTTCTCTTCATGTATCATTATATAATGCCTGCATCTGTAATTTTCACTCCATGCATCTGAAGAAGTGTTTTTTTACCCACGAAAGCTTATGCCGAAATAAATCTGTCAGTCTTTAAGGTGCCACTGGACTCCTTTTTTTTTTTTGTACAACTTCAAGAATTTCCATTGGAATTTCAGTCCCACTCTCCACAGAGTGCATTCAGACTTGATTGTGACATATCAAGTATCTGCCCTGGTGCTATATATAATCGATAAATGAATATGACACTATATATGAGAAACTGCAGGCACAATAATATGGTTCTTATGAACAATTAAAAAATTAAACAGTTCCACATTTGATCTTTTTAAGCATGTGTGCCCAGCACATTCTTGGAGACTGGGTTACTAATGCCCTTAAAGTCTGCACTCTCCTGCACTGTGCACATCAACAGGTCACTCCAGATTCCTCCCACAGGGGATCAATGATCCCTAAGCACCCTCCTCCCCAAAGTGGAGGGAAAGGGGCTCAGCAGCAAGGTAGGGGGAGCACACCTTTAGAGGGTTGCTGGCTTTAGACTTTAGAAACTACTTCACGCTGGGGGAAGGAGTAAAATGGGTCTTAGCTGGGACCCTCCCTGCTCCCAGCAGCCCCTTGTATTCAGAGCTCGTCAAAGGGGATCCCACACACACACATTCAGGGGGCACTATAACTCAGTTGACGTTGTCCCTTCTTCCCCTTCTTCTGCCACATGATCTTGGGGAAAACTGCAGAGAGGAGCCAGTCAGAGACTCCAGCCAGTAGGGCAGAAGCAGCCAAAGCAGGGACCTCTGGACAGTCAGGCATTGGTGGCAGCATGAAGGGTACATGCTCTCTACATGCCCAAGCAGTGCCTCACAATTTACACTGCTATTTATACCTGTGTTGAGGAGTGTGGGCCATGCCATGCCTGTACTGTACACACTGCTGTAAGTGTAGACAAAGCCTCAGAGAACTTTCTACAGTTTTGACTGGGTGTTCTTTGCTCTGTGCTTATTGGCTGTTTGACTGAACCCTCGGCCTCACAGTCTCTTCACTTTAGCTTCACCCACACCTGCCCCTCTTACCCTCTTCTCCCCTGCCCTGCTCCCCGCAGACCCCTTCCCTTTTCTCTCCATTCAGCTGATCCCCTCCTAAGTAAGTACCTCCACCCCCTCCCCCCCAAAAAAATTTATCCACTCTTTCAGGTTGAAATGCTTTTGCCAAATCATCATTTTCCAACTAAAAAATTTGACTCGTAATTCCCGACCAGCTCTGTTAAGTGTGTGGTTAACTCTAAAGTCCATGGGGTTTAATGCAGATGTGTAAGTGTTTGCAGGACTTTGATTTGTAACTCTTGCTCTGTTGTATTTCAAAGTTGTCCAGAGTCCTGGATGGACACCCTTTAGTATGGCAATTTGAGCTGGCACTCATAATAAAATAATAAAAAAGGAATGACTTTGTGGTACTAAAGTAATACATATACAATTACATCTGTACCCAACTAGTGCAACTTGGTAATTGCCTGAGTATAAATTTGAGACGGGAAAAAGATTGACTTTTTTCTTTTTTTTTGCCTCTGTCATATGCTTTTGCAGTCAAAAGACTCAAATACTTCCTGCTGTTTTTCCAGACAGCATTGTACTGTACATTTAACATTTATGATAGACATACTGTTTGAAAACAGCATATCTATTTATATCTCTGTCTAGTGCATTGGAAAATTTGTGGAAGAACAATTCATCCTTGTGAATATATTACCTAGTAAGCTGGAAAAGTAAATGTCAGCTTTGGTATTTGCTGTATCAATGCCATTTGTAAAACACAGGTCTTTCCAGGGGCTATAATCTAAATTGCCTACCTGACTTTTCAGGAAATTGAAAATGTGTATAAAGTGGTAATTTATCTTGAAAAAAAAAATCTGGTTTTTTTTTAATATTGAAAAGTATAGCTGTAACATAGGAGAAGGACATGTATTATTTTAGTTCACTATTTTTGAGATTTTTGTAAATACAAAAGCATATAGTAATCATTATGCAGTAAACCTGGATGAAAACAGAGGAAAAAAACCTTTTAAAATATGATGTCCACATTTGTTACAAAATTATCAAGTACCCTAGAGCCAAGACCTGCACACATTTACATTCTGGGAGTCATCAGGGCTGTCGTAAGCACTGCATCTTGTCAGTTTTTTGCAAAATCATGCTCAATATGTTGACATGTTTATGTACTTTATATAGCTGTGAAAGGCAAATATATGGTATAGTTATTGGTAGTGTTTAAATCTGTTCCAAGCCAGTGGTCTTAATGAGCTCTCCCCTGCCATTTATTGATAAACTGGGGGAAGAGACCTTAGGAGCAGACCATAGAATCGTAGACTTTAAGGTCAGAAGGGACCATTATGATCATCTAGTCTGACCTGCACAACGCAGGCCACAGAATCTCACCCACCCACTCCTGTATCAAACCCCTAACGTATGTCTGAGCCATTGAAGTCCTCAAATCATGGTTTAAAGACTTCAAGGTGCAGAGAATCCCCCAGAAAGTGACCCGTGACCCATGCTGCAGAGGAAGGCGAAAAACCCCCAAGGCCTCTGCCAATCTGCCCTGGAGGAAAATTCTTTCCCGACCCCAAATATGGCGATCAGCTAAACCCTCAGCATGTGGGCAGCACTCACCAGCCAGATACCCAGGAAAGAATTCTCTGTAGTAACTCAGATCCCACCCCATCTAACATCCCATCACAGGCCATTGGGCATATTTACTACTAATAGTCATATTTGCATAGACATACCTAGTCTATTTTGCCTAGGTGATTAGCAGACAGATGCTCTGCGAAAGTGATCAATTTTGGCTGTTGTGGGTTAAAATTCACATAAATCTTGGATGCACGAGTAATGAAATGTTGTTATCCTTATTGCATGACTATAGGGCAGCACAACTATACTTAATATGCCCTAATTGATTGGGGTGGAGGGCGGGCTACATCACTCAATCCCATCCCCTGAGTGCGGGAGATTAATCTACCTGAATGCACCCTGGACTCTGGGACTTCGCTGGACAACAAATTGTGAGTGGGGTGAACTGGAGGGAAAAGGCAAGTGGCATGTTAAAGGGACATCTGACTCCTGAACTTTCACACTGCAAGATGGGAAACTTAGGAAAACTGGTAAACTGGGGTACGCTATACCTTTGGTGCAGTGGGTCTGGAATTTCTGTGAGTAACCAGGGTCAGGGGCTGGATATCACAGGGAAATAATTCAAAGGGTCTCGGGGATTTGGGGTGCACGTATTGTTAGCCTGCAAGGCAAAGATAAGGCTGGCATAGGCAGGAGGGAGTGCTTGAGTGGCTGAAAGGCTGGTGGTGTGGGGGAGCTGACACCCAGTTACCACAAAAAAGACTCCCTCTTTCTGGAGGCAGGGGGTACCAAGGTGACTTTCAGTCCTGGATGCCCCAAGAACCATTACAGTGGGATGAGAGGGACTTTTTCACCCTCACTCACACACACATTGGGCAGCTGGTTATTTGCATTCTTGAGAGGTTTTGACATGTATGAACTATCCTGTACTGACTGCTGCCACAGGGAGAATGCTGAGCTACATGGGCCAGTAATCTCATTTGGTGTGGCAAATACTGTGTGTCAGTATCATTGCGAATACATTGAAGTCCTAGGTCACCAAAGACCTTTTTGTGCACCATTAAAATCAATGGCATCCAGATTAATTCCCCAAGACAACAGCTCTCTTTCAAAGCCCTGATACTTTTTTGAGGCCTGCAAGAAATGAGTTTATAACTAAAAACAAAACAAAAAACAAGCACTTGGGAGCAGGGGCCACATGTTTGTAAGTACAGACGCTCCCCGACTTACGCAAGTGTTCCGTTCCGGAATGCCTTGCATAACTCGAATTTTGTGTAAGTCGGAAACGCATCTCCGACCATTACGCAAAAAAAACCCACCCAAACCCCAAAACTCCTATTTCTAGTTTACGGAACTCGGGAAGCATCTGTATTTGTAAAAAGTTTAACACAGTGGTGCTTTGATCCTGACTGGGGACATGGGGTGGTACTCTAATATACGTATTGGTAGTATCCAGGATATCCTATCTTCCAGGTATCTCTCTTTCTGTCTGTACTTTACTTTGGGCACTGACTGTCTTTAGTGTTTTCTGTCACATAGTTTCAAGCACGTTGTTTTTGCTAAACAAATAGTAATGCTTCCAAGGGACAGAATGATTTATGTATCATTGGGAACTGGGATTGTGTGTAACTTCTTTAGGGAGAGACGTGACAGTTGTGAGACTTGGGGGTTCAAAGGACTATATTGAACAATGGTCCAGACAAGAATGGACTCTGGGAACAGAACATGTTAAGTGGATTTCCTGGGAAATACCTAGGGGGAAGTGAATGAAAATTCCCTACCTCTAGTTATGCAAAATCCCATTCTTTTGAAGCTATGCTCTGAAGAGAAGGCTAAGATCAAAGGCCCACGCTGCATAAAAAAAAGACTGAACTATTCGTGTTAGTTCTGATTCTCTCTCTAAGACAGCCATGAACTTCTAACCATGGGGAAAACCCAGTTGTGGGTTTTGAAGGACTGACACTTACCAGAGCAAGAAGTTGGAGTTTTTTTTTATAAAGACTGGGAGTGGTTGGGTCATTACAAAACCTAAACTTAATTTCCCCAATACTAATTTCTCCCTACTGTTAGTCACACCTTCTTGTCAACTGTCTGTAATGGGCCACTCTTACCACTTCAAAAGTTATTTCTCCTCCCTTGGTATCCTGCTGTTAATTGATTTATCTCGTTAGACTGACCTAACACTTGGTAAAGCAACCCACATCCTTTCATGTATTTATACCTGTTCCTATATCTTTTACTTCATACATCTGATGAAGTGGGTTCTAGTCCACGAAAGCTTATGTCCAAATAAATTTGTTAGTCTGTAAGGTGCCACAAGGACTCCTCTTTTTTTTTTTTTTTGCTGAGACAGACTAACACGACTACCACTGAAACCTGTTCTTTTATTGTTTTTAATGTTTTCTCTGTAATGCTTTCACCTTAAGAATGAATGGGATTGCTTATAAAAAGCTATGTGATAACTTATAGCTATGAGCAATATACTGGGCATAGCCTCTGGAGAGAAAGAAAAGATGGCCTGTTAGGCAGTCTGGCATGCTGGGAATATCACAGTGTAGGCAGGGAACGGTGCAGCTTGGAAAAATCCCAGTCAGGAGGGAGAGACACTGGCCTCTACCCAAGAGAGGTGATGGCTGAGGAGTTGGAAGCTACAGTGGGTGCCTTGGCCATGGAGAGTTTGTGAGTTAGGGAAGCAATATTAAAAATGTTGAGGCACTTAGATATTAGAGTAATGGTAGCCATATAAGATAGATAAGATTTGGCCTTTTAAATCCCTTTACAGTTTATCAAACTCTGTTTTAAAGGCAAAACAGCGACCTATTAGTTTTCTTGAGCTAAACCCATTTCAATTACACTCTTTGAGAACTGTAGCAAACTCTAGCTGATGGGTATTGCTTGATTGGTCTGATAGAGACTGACAGTGAATAATTGTACCATCAGCAGAGGATGGGACTGACTGATGGCACAAATGTTGAGCAGATTACTAATGCATAGCTAAAACAGAAATGCTGAAAGTACTGAATCTTTTGAGGTGTTAAGAGGAGATATTTTAAAATACATTTATTCTTAAATTACAGAACACAATTATTCCTTTATATATCATTTACACCCTATTAATATCTCCCTATTCAAACCCACTATTTGCTCAATAAATGAGAGTGGAGCAGTAGATTAAAACCAGGTCCTCCTGAATAAATTAAGTCAAAAACCAAACAAAAATCATTTGTAAATTTTAAAAGTGCAATAGAAAAAAACCCAGACACATAAGATGAAGCTCAGACTGATGTTTTAAAAATAGTTCTGTGTGTATATTGTCCCATCTTGTCTTGAATCAGTTTCTCCAAATAGTAATAAAAACAGATCAAACTAAATGGATCAGTAACTACTCATCTGTCACAGGCTACTGCATTTTCAGATAATGGTTATTAAAATATGCTCTCAGTCATCTTCTAATTCTCCAGATACCCATTATAGTTTTAAAACTTTTATAATTGAATCCACAGTTACGCTTAATGCCAGTTTAAGGGGTTTACCAAACCATGTTTCTTTTTTCATTTTGTAAGATTTGTGAATAATGTTTAACTTTAACTGGAGGTTTCAAGTGCGAGTTGTCTTTTGGGGACAGGAGCCAAGGGACCACTGTATCCTGAGAAGGAACAGGCCACTGCGTCTTCCCCCCAAACCACAAAAGGGTTCCCTGTGTGTCTGGAGGGACAGTAGTGTTGAAGCACATCTGTAGTTTGGATCCAGGAATCAGAGGGGTCGAGCACACTACCAGAGTGTAGGGATCTGCAGTGAAGATTAGGATGCAGTTAGGTAGGGCAGGCCATGGAGCCAGGAATGCCAAGAGCCCTCGGTTTAGTTGTGGGAAGCCTTTGGTTTGTCAAGAAAACTCTTTGATTGGATTAGATGCAGGCCCATGGTAGACTTAATCCACGACTATACCAAACTGGGAGGTATTGCAACTGCTTTGGAGGACAGGGTCATAATTCAAAATGATCTGGACAAATTGGAGAAATGGTCTGAGGTAAACAGGATGAAGTTTAACAAAGACAAATGCAAAGTGCTCCACTTAGGAAGGAAAAATCAGTTTCACACATACAGAATGTGAAGAGACTGTCTAGGAAGGAGTACGGCAGAAAGGGATCTAGGGGTTATAGTGGACCACAAGCTAAATATGAGTCAACAGTGTGATGCTGTTGCAAAAAAAGCAAACATGATTCTGGGATGTATCAACAGGTGTGTTGTGAGCAAGACACGAGAAGTCATTCTTCCGCTCTACTCTGCACTGGTTAGGCCTCAACTGGAGTATTGTGTCCAGTTCTGGGCACCGCATTTCAAGAAAGATGTGGAGAAATTGGAGAGGGTCCAGAGAAGAGCAACAAGAATGATTAAAGGTCTTGAGAACATGACCTATGAAGGAAGGCTGAAAGAATTGGGTTTGTTTAGTTTGGAAAAGAGAAGACTGAGAGGGGACATGATAGCAGTTTTCAGGTATCTAAAAGGGTGTCATAAGGAGGAGGGAGAAAACTTGTTCACCTTAGCCTCTAAGGATAGAACAAGAAGCAATGGGCTTAAACTGCAGCAAGGGAGGTTTAGGTTGGACATTAGGAAAAAGTTCCTAACTGTCAGGGTGGTTAAACACTGGAATAAATTGCCTAGGGAGGTTGTGGAATCTCCATCTCTTGAGATATTTAAGAGTAGGTTAGATAAATGTCTATCAGAAATGGTCTAGACAGTATTTGGTCCTGCCATGAGGGCAAGGGACTGGACTCGATGACCTCTCGAGGTCCCTTCCAGTCCTAGAATCTATTAATCTATTTGCCAACAAAGGTTCACAGTCTTATGTTCAGGGACAGAACAGGAGAAACAAAACATTTCAGGTGCATTCTGGTCTCAGTGATAATTTTACAAAGCCTTTGTTTTAACTTCTTTATGATTTTCTTCAATAGAGAAGATTTTGTTTCGTTCAAGACTCATGACACTGAAAATGATGTATTAGAGGGTTTTTTCCCTAATGACGTGATGGCTGCTAGTAAATTTATCCCTGAGAACAGCATATTTCTTTCCTACTGTTTTAATTCTCTTCCACTGAATCACTAATCTTCAATGATGGGACGAGTGTAATATCTTGAGCCAGATCAGGTCTTTCTTTTCTTTCCCTTGCATTCACCTAGTGTTGTTTTTGACAAAATCCAATAACCACATTTGCTCCGCCTTCTCTGAAATGGTTATAATAAATGCAGAATTGTGACAATAAGCACAAGCATAATGGATCCTTTCAGGTTTTTTCCCAAGACTTGATACCAGTATTATACATTATTTCACTACTTCCTTTGCTTGTCAGAGAAGCATGCAAAAATAAATTACCTGGAAAAAATATTTGGTGTGAGTTTTAATTAAACTTCAAGTTAACTTTAAGTTTCTTCTTTTACCTTGTCACAAACACTGGATTGTATAATAACTAGGGGACAAATCACGTTCTTAGCTACACACTGCATACACATATACAAAAATTAAAAGCTCATTGATATCCTTGGTTATTTGGCATGGCAGTGGTAGGAATGGCAAGGTATTACAACTATGATTTAAGGCTGAAACACAATCTTTCACTTTCAATTACCCACATAGTCTTCCATAAATTTGTGTGACAGACTTAATATAATTTAAGTATAATTTTTCTTTTATAGCTTATGTAAATATTGTTTCTCTGGAAGGAAGGAAGGATCTATTTATGCATCTGAGTCAGTAATGTCAGAACTAATTTCTCACTTGGACACATCAGCAATGCCAAATCTGCACAAAACCAACTTTTATTTTTATGTCACAGTCATTGCGAGGTCATGAAGTTTAATCATATCGTTAGACAGAAAATAAAAACGTGTAGATCCTTGACCTATAAATTAACTTCAGTAAAGCTTAGGGATAAATTTTAATATTTCACTGTCTCTTGGCATTCAAACAAAACTCCACATTGTAGACAAAAGAAAAATCTTACAATCTTACAAAGAAAAAGCTTTGAACACACAACAAAAATGTTTGGTTGCAGCTGACAGGATGCTGTTTGGTCCCAAACTAAAAGTAGCAAATGGAAAATGCATTAGGGTCAAGTTTTATCTTGCCCTTGCAGAGGTGATGAAGGGTAGCAGGAGCAAATGGAAGGAGTCTTCCACATGGGAGCCAAACACAATCACAGACCCTCTTGCCCCTGGGTGAATTCTGTGCCAATAAATTAAAAATTCTGCAACAAAAAAATTAAATATTTTGCGCACAATATTTTAAAATTCTGCATATTTTATTTGTCAAAATAACACAATATACACACCAGTTTCAATTATTTTGGGTCATTTATTTCAAAATACCTGTCAGCAAGTATGTCTGTAACAATGCAGACAACAAAAAAGATTCAGGAAATGTTTTTTTGACAAATAGAATCCTTACTAGGCATATTAATACAGAACTCTGAGTAATAATTCATTTAAACTACAATACAAAAACTTATTTCCCGCACCCCTCAGAAGCAGTGCAAAGGCTTGGGGGAGTCAGGGATAACGGAGGAGCTGAGGGAGAGGGAAGTAAATTACAGGGAAGGAGCCTGGGTGCGAACTTGGAGGGTTGTTGGGTATGGGTGGGGAAAGTATGGAACAGGTTTTTTTGGGGCGGAGAGGGATTGTTAGGGAGCTTCTCCCATGCAGACTCAGGATGACCCCTAGCCTCTCCCATTCAGTCAGGCACATGTGCCCCTATGTTCCTGCACCCCCATGTGTCCTTGCACTCCCTGTCCACATGTGTCCCTCCACCCCCACTCAGACACTCCCCACTCCTCTGTATCCCCATGTGGCTCTGTACCCCCTCCCCCATCCCCATGTGACCCTGCACCTCCCTGCCCCCGTGGCCCTGTGCCTCAGCTCCTATTCAGCTCCTGCCCAAGTCTGTCCTCCGCCCTTATGAGTCCCTATCTGACCCCTCCTCCTGCCCCCAGGATCCCATGGTGTCTGTCTCCCCATAGCCCCTGTCTCTTGACTTGGCCCACTGTGATGAAGGCAGGCCTCTTTCTATTTCCTCGCTGGAAGGGAGCTGCTGCTTTGTTCTATCATCACAGTGCCTTCTGGTGGGCAAAAGGCAGAACTGCAGAAGTTATTTTCTGCTGGGAGCTGCTGCTGCTCTTGTGCCATAGCACCCTCTGATGGGCAAAAGGCGGAACTGCAGCAACATTTCGGGCAGAAACTTTTCTGTGCAAAAAATTAAAATGATGTGGGGCTCATTAATTATGCATGTGTGCAGTAGCGCAGAATTCCCCCAGGAGTACTGAATGCAGGAACTTCTCCCTACTAGTGCACACCCCAAAATTAATGGTCAGAGGCAGGGAGGAAGTAGAAGTCCTTATACACCAGCCAGTGGAAGGAGGCACATGGTGCATTCTCTGAAGTGATGATGACCTAGCGATAGCACTCTCTGGGAGTCATCCTGTCTACTCAAGATACAATGCCTCTTGTACAGTCGCCGACTTTCCATTGTGTAGGGGGGTGCTCGACAAGTGTTCAAAGATTTGGACTAAAAAGTTAGTTTAAAATCTTTCTCACTTGCAGGGTCTCATTGTGACCTGAATTTAGCAAAGTACTGAAGCATGCGTTTAAATCCCAATAAAATTTTAAGCTAAGCATCAGTTTAAGTGCTTTGCTGAACTGGGGCCTATGTTTTTGAAAAAGTTCCACTGGGACAGCTGTCATGTAATTTTATCTAAGCATATTTCAGCATAATAGCAGCTGATCAATTAGCATATAAATTCTTTGAGGCTAGGAAAGTCAACTAGTATGTGTTTGCACAATGTCTAGTACAAAGGGACTGCTCTTGAGTGAAGCCACCCAGTGAGTACAATACAAACAAATAACAATAATACTCAGCACTTATGTAGCTCAGAGCACTTTCCATCTTTAGATCACAAAGCACTTTTCAAAGAGGAACAGATGTATCATAAGGATGCTCATAGCAGGGAGTGTGCTGTAAACTGGTATAATTATACTTAATCATAAATCAGGGCACTCTAAAGTAGCAGAGGCCATGGAACAGTAATTTAAATTTCTTCCGTGCAATAAGAAGGCTCTTTCAGAAAAAGAATTTAGATTTTTTTTTAATTCAAACAATGTAGATTCCTCTTTCAAAGAAACTACTACATTAATTCTACTCTTGAGGGGTTGCAATCCCCAAAACCTTCTGTCCTACATACTGTAGTATGTTTTAGCTTGAGGAACTTATACCTGGGTAGAGTTGTTAGAGACTAGGGGGTTTCATAGGTTTTTGAGTAAGGAGGGTGTGTGTATATTTTGGTTTTCATACCTTTTCTGGTGTGTGGGGGTTATACATACCCCAAAAACCTATGAAAACCTGGTAAAATTAAAAAGCAAGCTCTAAAATTCTATTTTTTCCTTTTCTTCAGTTCAATGGTTAATAAACTTTGTAGCATTGCTTTAATTAAGGGTAGGGGGAGTGATGTGGATGAAGATTCTCATCTACACTTTTCCCATTTTGTATCTCTCTGGGAATAAAATGATTCCTTAATTGTCAATCATTATCTTTTTTGAGAACAAAAAAACAACAACAACAACAAAACCCAACAAGCCAGCTATATCTCCCTTTATCTGAGTGGCAGCAAAGAAATTCTCTAGTCTTGTCTTTGAGCTAAGGGAAGGGGGGGGGAGAATGTTCAATCCATGTATTTTATTTTTGTACTGTAGAAGCCACAGTGGCACAGAATAGATTCAGGTGATTTGTTTGTAAGGTCAGTCTGCAGTGATCTCTTTTCCACAGAGTGTCCAACCCTAGAGGCTCATTACAAACAGATTTTTGTCCAGGCTTGACACAGGTGCTTTGTTGTGGAAATTCAGGTGGTTTTACTTTTAACACGTTCATGATAAGAAAACATAACAAATGCACATACCCAAGGAAGTAAGCTGTTCTCCAGAAATCATGAATTTTTAATCATTTTAGCTGACGTTTGTCTTTGCAATACTGTATGCCAATTCCTAGAGTGTCTGACGCAGCCCTAGAGAGCCTATCATTCCCACTTGTTTTTTTCTTTTGTTGACATCTTTTATTAAAAGCAAAAGTAATGCTAATCTAATTAGAGTACCGGGGGGGGGCGGGGGACGACGACGACACACACAATTTCTGAAGATTTGAAGAGAGTGCAATACAACTCCAGGGTCCGGCCCCTGGAAACACTTGACTAGTGTAAGTAATCTACTACTAGCAGAACTTTCTACTGTGAGTAAACTATCGCAAGATCAGGCTTCTAGTTAGCAGTGCACTGGTCCTTTATAAAGGAAGGATGTAATGAATTCCCAGTACATGTTGGATTTACACACACATCCCTGCTAAGAGAAGGCATTCAGATTCACTCAGTGTTTTGAAAACAAGATGGATACTGGGATAAACATGCAATGACATTTTGGAAATTATCATCTTGATTCAGAGCACATGGCCCAGACTCCACTGTAAGTATTTAGGGGTAGCTCTTCAGTGCCACAATGTAGCTGTGTGCTGTTGCATGCATAGAGGTCAGATTCAGTGAGAGCATTGTTGCACCATCAATTTTCATTTTAAAATGGGCTGAAAATGTTTTAAAATTAGGAATTGTATTTGTCAGAAGTTGTTGCTGAAAGCCCAGGAGAGGGATGGAAAAAGTGTGTGCACCAAGGACTGCACAACTGCTTGCACCTGCAGCACATATTTGCATTCATCCAGATTTGCAGATAGCCCGTCTACAACAGGAGAAGTCAGAAAATAGTGGAGAACTGGAAACCCAGGCTAGAATCAGGAATGACTTCTCATGGAAGACTAAACTATCTGGCTGCAGAAGAACTAGGGAGCCAGGTCATACATGGCCTAGGAACATTTTCTCCTGTGTATGGCCAGAAGGAGGAATGTGCACTGACAAAGGTGAGAGAATCACCAGTATAATTAATAATAGAATTTAGGTCTCATTGTATTAAATTAGCAGATTTTTACAGGCAAATTGACATAGAAGGTTCCTGATCTGGCTGTCTATATAAGGAGGCTGACTTAATGATATGTTGGGAAGAAGACCCAAAAGGAAGTGCATGGGGTACAGCACCTAATAAATGTATGCATTAGTTTGCCTTTAAAAAAAAAAAAAGAAGAAAGTAAAGACCAAAAACATATTTTCCCACTATTTCCCTTGCCGCCTCCTCCTTTCACTGTGGTCCATTACTTCCTCTCCCCTTCCTCTTGGCTGATCAAATTTTTTTGCCAAAATAAAAAAAATTCAGATGGAAAAAGACAATTTTAACATTTTTTCAGGATTTTTTTTCCTTTTATTGTTCAGCAAAAACATTTTACAGTAAGCTATATTGGAAAATAGCACCTAAAATTACCTTAAAAGCTAGTTGGTGAGATTTCATGCATCATGTAAAGATGGTCACTGAAAATAACAGACCATCTTTGGGTTCTCACATATTTGACAATTGACCATAACTCTTCAGTTCACATTTTGTTGAAACTGAAGAGTTGAAGGAAAATGCATACAATTGTGAGGCTATAGGGGCCCCTTTTCAGAAAAGCCCTTAAGTGCACACTTCAACACATCCCTGTTCAGCAAAGGGCTCAATGGAACATAACCACATGCTTAACTTCAAGTTTGTGTTTAAAGTGTCTTGCTCTTTCAGGGCTTTAACAAGTCTGGAACAGAAATTTCTAACGTCTTACCTTGCAGAATGGATATACAGCTTATCTCTTACAGATTAAACTACTTGAGTGAAACTGGGATGAAAAATATTATTATTGTATTAAATTTTACCTTTTATTAAACAGAAAGTGTATGGTAATTTTCAGTTCTGTCTGGGGGGAATTAGGTGCTTAGCTTCCATAGATTTGCATGCCTGTACTTAGCTGAGAATGTACCCCAAAATGTCCAATATATTATATGCAAGCACATATGCATATTTATGTATTTTTGAGGCTTTTCAATTGTTTGCTAATCAGCATATTAACACTACATACTAAAGCCGAAAAACAAATCTAGGGAGATTTAGCAAATAAAGTTACCAGAGTCAATTAGAAAAGAAAAGGTTGCTTTTGTTTAAAAGAGTCATTATGCAAATCTGTCACATAAATATGCTAGAAACATCAAGCACCATGAGATACAGTTAAATGGCTTCTGTGTTTCATCTATTAAGTTAGCACTGAGATTACACATCATTGATTCCACACATCATAAACAGTAATTACAATATTAATCAAATTGATCCTATGATTGTATCACTTTTATAAAAAGGAGGGTGATGGTTGTATTTACAATATTATTTCTAAAGAGGGAGTTTGACCTTATTACATTACCAGTGGGAATTGTATCTGGTTATTCTTAAAATTAAGCACATCTATGCAATTATTTCCATAAAAACTCTTAGCCTTGATAATTTTATTCAAATTTTGGTAATTTACTTGGTTCACCATAACCAAAATACATCGTGTTTTCCAAATTCAAATGTAGTGAGGTTTCATTTACCAAAAAGTCACCTTTGTTCTGAGGTTCACATCACAGGAGGCACACTCTGTAGCTTTCAAGTTCTCTACTAATACGTTTCCACCTAGGGAAGTGCATCAGCCTCCCAAAAAGCCTCGGATGTGGACACAGCGGTGAAATGAGGACAGATGTGGGTGGATTTTAAGCATCAGGTAGCAACTCTTATTACTTTAACACAGGGGAGGGATGAACCTGCCCATCACCCATACTCTCCTATACCAGCTATTTAACTGGTTCCAGTGGAAGAGGTACAGGGCTCCTACCATATAACCCAGGGCAAGATCTCCTCAGCCTACTCCCAGGATTCAGTTTGCTCTTAGTCCTCCACCTTCCCTGCCTTGAGGAGGAGAGAAGATGCAGAAAGGTGGGGACCTCAGCCCCGTATGGCCATGAGGTCAGACCTTGGCCTGCGAAGACCACAAAGTCTCATCCTATCCCATGAGCACAAGGATCATTCGCAAAATCCCAGGTCTTTTAACCTGTGGGAACTGCACTGGAAACTGGCCATAGGGTGTTCTAGAGAATAGCTTGGTACTCCCCGCCTGCCCTCCCCAAACCCGCCCAACCATGCTGCCTGATATCACAACCCCGGCTCTATCCATGCCCTCACATTCTGTAGCCATGTGTCAGCGCCTCCATCTGGCGTGTATGCCATCATCCTGGAAAAATTTCAGGTAGATTGTAATAGATGTTCTTATGCTGTACCATTGAACTCTCTGACTCCATGAATATCCTGGTGACTTCCATATTCACCTTCTTCCGAGCCTTATTCACACAGACTGGGTCTGTGGCTCCCTGCCAAACTCACCCTGTGAGCATTTTCTGACTATACTAAGCTATCCTCTGGCCATGGTTGCTTAAACAAGCTAACATCCCCCTGGATTCTGTCCCATAAGATTACTCCCATGCAGCCCCTGAGATCATTCTCCCCAAGGCCCATCAAAATATTAACCAGCCCTGTTTGAGGTGGCATAGCTGGAAGAGAGTGATTTCCATAGTGTAATCAATGGAAAGAGCGTGAGCACTTTGCTGGTTTATCAGCTGATTCATTCTTGGACTAATACCATCTCATATTTTACCATGCTACCACCAGTGTGGATGCCAGGGGGGAGGGAGGGGAAGCTCAGTGGTTTAAGCATCAGCCTGCTAAACCCAGCGTTGTGAGTTCAATCCTTGAGGGGGCCACATTGGGATCTGGGGCAAAATCAGTACTTGGTCTTGCTAGTGAAGGCAGGGGGCTGGACTCAATGACCTTTCAGGGTCTCTTCCAGTTCTATGAGATAGGTATATCTCCATATATTATATTTAGCCCCACCAGTGCAGAGTCCTCACTGATGGAAGCATCAACTGCTCTCAGGGTCAGGAAGTATCTGCTTCCCTGAAATCTCCTCATATCAGAGAGCTGGAAAGAAGCTTGGCAATAGATTTTTATCTTTGCTATTATTTCAAGGATATTGATAGAGGGTGATGGGCAAGTAGATTATATTACTCCTCCCAGTGCTTAATTTGTGCCAGGGCTTGCCAGGGCTGAACCCTGGGACCTCTAGGCTTGGCAGTTCACAGCTCTGGCACCTCTGAGCATGTTGCATCAGTTATGAATGGAAAAAAATTGCTTGAGCCCCAGCACCTCTTTCATTACAAATTAAACACTGGTCCAGCTCCTTATCCACTGAACACTCACAGAAACACCAGGCCTGCTGTTCCCAAGGAACAGTATACACACCAGATTGTCAGATTCAGTTCAGGACCAACACTTTGCTTAACACTGCAGCACTGAAATGTATTTATAGTGAAAACAAGAGTACATTTATTATCAAAGACTAAAGATCCAGGAAATGGTGAGAACGGATGTTGGAAACAAATGCTTACAGAGTAATAACTCAAATGTGGGAAATAAAGAGTCTTTGAAGACTACAGTCAAATTTCCAAATGTGGGTGTCCTCGGCTAGGAATCAAATTGTTCATTTTTGTGTTGTGGGTTGACATAGTGTAATGTATTGGCATAATTCTATATTGAAGCTTTCTTTGTCTAATTCACCTTAACTTACCCCCAGTATGTGACCCCCCCCAAAAAAAGCACCAAAAACTTGTATATAAAGTAAAGATAGATGGAAAATGGTTTTGAAATGAGTTCGTAAAGTCCAGAGAGAACTATGCAGCAGCTGTAGCTTTGTTTGAAAAATCAACCAAGATTACAGGTTTCAGTGTGAAAATGTGGGAGATCTGAGGAGAGACCAGGTGCATTGTGTAAGAGTGGCAAACCTAAAGGGCAATTTAATTGCTGAAGGGATTAATTAGACTAGAAAAAGCAACGTTGGAGTACGGAAGGAGAAATATGTAACAAGGTCACCTTACTGTGTAGTCAAGTTGCTACAGCTGATAAATTTGAATGTGTGAATACAGAGTTCTTGTAGTCTTTAAAATGTGCTGGCTTAAACAGACATAGATTCCGTCATGTAAGAAAAGGCTCACAGGAAATCAACAGATTGTGTTAAAAAAAATCAAATACCGATTGACCAGAAAGCTGTTAAAGAAGATACTCTTTGTGTAGTCTTTTTTTTTTTTTGGCCCACTTAGCTAATATATTTGAAAACATAAAGGGAATATATTGTCCAAATACTGCAGAAAAAATTCCCATATCTATTTTTTAAAAAACTACCCAGTTGAAGTAACCCCCTGCATTTCAGACACATTGCAAAGATATATATGTATGTAGTATGCTGTTTGGGTAAGCCCAGTAAGGTACAGAACTTTTATGTTCTGTGCGGAAAATATATTGTCTCATCTTTCAGAGGCTGCCTGTTTCTTTGGGGTGTGAATGGTCCCTTTTGACCTTAGAATTTCAACAAAATCAGAAGTCCCGCTGTGGCATTAATGTATCTCTGCATTACTTTTTAATCATTCTGTTGGTGCAGTTATTTCAGGTAGTGAAATCTTTTGTCTGGCTCCCCACAAAAGATAATATGCATCTGCTGAATATACATGGAATCATTCCATTTATATCTAGCCTGGATATATTCATGTATCAAGGACACACATTAATTCTGAGTGGGAGCTATGAAAATCGATGTTAATGAGCCTCCTGGTGACCATAAGTTTTCCTAGGAGTAAATAAACTGAGCTCAGTTAAACATGAACTTTTGTATCCTCAGCTGTGTAAATTTGATTTACCACAATATATTTAGGGAGAGCTAACATTTCACCTATCACCAATATGCTCTTAAACAAATCTCTACTGGTTTTGTTATCTCTCTTTTCATTCCTAAGCATCATGTTCTGCTTCCATGGCAACTGCTATTGTTACTATCTCTGCATGTATTCAGAAGGCACCTTGGTTTATGCATACCCTGCAGAGTAGCCAGTGGAAAAGACACTCAGTGTTTTAAATTCCATTGGAGGAATGAAACAAGGCTCCTGGGAATGTAAATAAAGGGACCAAGGCTAGGTAGAGGGGGTTATTTCCTTCAGTCTAGTTAGAAATCTGGCAATAACACACTGAAACCAAAGCCAAAGAAACCTGGACTAACTCTAACAAGTTCTTTCGATTTGAAATGAAGTAGAGATGCTGGCTCCTGAATTTGAGGTAATGCCTGGATTTCAAGAAAGTCCTCTGTGCTTTCTGCTTAGCCTCTCCCTCATTAAATGCATTGCCACACATTCTGCTGCCAGCTTGCATTCTTATTCAAGAGTCCTTTAAAGTAGAGAGTCAGTTACAGTTAACAGGTTAGGTGATGAATACTGGTGTGTAAAACAGCTGGGTTGCTTCATTTTGAAAGCATTTTGGTGAAAAATAACCAAGAAATTGTACCTACTATTTTTTTCAGTTTCTTAAAATCACTTTACATATGAGGAATTTTCATTGTGAGAGTTTTGCTTTCATATTTCTTTTATTATTAATTATTTATTAATTACTTATTATTTAACACAAACTTTAAAATAAGGGCTCGTCTACAATGGCAATTTACAGTGCTGCAACTTTCTCACTCAGGGGTGTGAAAAAACTCCCCTCTGAGCACAGCAAGTTTCAGCACTGTAAAGCGCCAGTGTAGACAGTGCACCAGCGCTGGGAGCGACGCCCCTCATGGAGGCGCCGCAATCACACAAGGCACATTAAGCACTGCCGCAGCAGCGCTCTAGCATTGCCAGTGTACACTAGCCCTAAATTGGAAAGAAATTAACTGAAAGGACAGGAAATAGTATTCACAAGGAAAGGAAATACTGAAGTGTGGAGTAATGTAGAGTAGGTGCTTTGTATAAAGATTCCTATGTGTACAGACAATCAGTAATGCAGCAGAAAAAGAAGAACAAGTGTCCTGCAAGATGACCCAGAGAATCCGGTGGAAGAAACCCAATGACCTTTTGCTTTGAGTTTACCCTTTCGCTGCTCCGTGGTCTTTCAACATAAAATGATCAAACCAATGGTTTTATGCTTTGGGACAAAGTTTCAATTATGATTTTCAAAAGTTATGCATATCTTCATTTGGACACATGTTAGGGTTGCCAACTTTCTAATTGCAGAAAACCGAACACCCTTGCCCCACCCCCTGCCCTGAGGCCCTGCCCCTGCTCTGCCCCTTCTCTGAGGCTGCCTTCTCCCACCCTCACTCACTCACTCATTTTCACCGGGGTGGGGCAGGGGCAGTAGCGGCGCCAGCATTTCCGGCGCCCTAGGCGGCGGAAGGTCCTGCCCCCGAAATGCCATCCCCAACAGCGGCGGCGGAAGGTCCCGCCCCCAAATTTCCACGGCCGGCCGGGGCGCCGGTGCCCTAGGCGACCGCCTAGGTCGCCTAATGGGTTGCGCCGGCCCTGGGCAGGGGGTTGGGGTACTGGAGGGTGGGAGGGCTCTGTCTGGGGGTACAGGAGGAGGCTCCAGGGGGTTCAGCATGCAGGAAGGGACTCAGGACTGGGGCAGAGGGTTGGTGTGCAAGGGGGTGAGGGCTCTGGGCTGAGGTAGGGTCAGGGATGAGGGGTTTGGGGTGAAGGAAGTGGCTCCAGGCTGAGGCCAAGGGGTACGGCGTGTGGGAGGGGACAATGGGAGCTGCGGAGCTGGCACTCGGGGCAGCGCCTGCAGGTGGGGGCAGCGCGCTGAGCCCCCCCGGCTGCCCCTCCGCCTAGAAGCTGGAGGGACATGCCCGCTGCTTCCCAGGAGCCGTGTGGAGCTGGGCATGGAGCATGCCTACCCCACTGTGGCCAACCGGAATTTTAATGGCCCGGTCAGCTGTTCTGACCAGAGCTGCCAGTGTCTCTTTTCGACCGGGCGTTCCAGTTGAAAACCAGAAGTCTGGCAACACATGCATATGTCCATCTATCTGTATATGGGCACAACTGTGGTGTTTGTGCATACAAATTCATATATAAATAATTCCCTTTTATAAAGGGGGGAAAAGGAACAGGGTGCTGGTAGGAGGGAATTAAAGGATGGCTACAGTACTGTGAGTTATGCAGTTCTATTGACAATATGAAAGCCATTTATGTAAGGGTCAAATCTAGGAGCTTTATTTCCTAAAACACATAACTATAGAAGCACACATTGTACTGAAAGCTCACATCTTAAGAAAAGGCTTGCGCACAGAGAAAAGTTGCAATAATATCATTATTGACCAATATTCCATATAGGCCTGGTACTTTAAAGACAGATGCAATTCCACTATATAACACCCCCTGCCTCTCAGATGAGCTGTACAGGGAAGGGCTTGGAAGACTCGTTCTGTAGTGTGTGCGCTCTGGAAAGCCAGATGCTCAGTTGAATGGGACCGTGATTCCATGCTGGTTGGAGACAGGGAGAAACTGTTAATTGTGGGGGACCCTCCTGGGCTATGTGTGAACTGTGAAGTGAATGTCTCAGTTGACACTGGCTCTGGGGAAATGGGATTTTAGTATATGGTTTGTTTTTTCCTTCTCCCTCCACCCCCCCCCCCCTTGTGATTTCCTGGTTCTGCTATTGTTGATGCCATAGATGACTCAGGTCTCTCCTGACTTGAGATGCTTGGTGAAACCTGTGTTGCTATGGATAGTCATGGGGATTGAGGAAGAACAGTTTTTGTTTGATTGTGCATCTGTTTTATTCTTTTGGGACAATATGTCTTTTTTGTTGCCCCACAATGGACTCTAAAGGTTGAAATGTGATAATTTGAGAGCACTTTTTTTTTTGTTGGAAACCTATATCCTTTCTCTTTGAGTACAAAGATGTTATCTTTTTTGTATTAAAGAGTTAATTTATCCTGTGGGCTCATTATCCTTATTAATTGCAGGTGCAGAAAGGATTTGCTCCATACAGTAGCGGCGCCAGCAGGTCCCGCCCCCGAAATCCCGCCCCCAACAGCGGCGGCGGAAGGTCCCGCCCCCAAATTTTTACGGGCGGCGGGGGCGCAGGCGCCCCCAAAATAGCAGCGCCCTAGGCGACCGCCTAGGTCGCCTAATGGAAGCGCCGGCCCTGGCTCCATAGCTGAGGCAAATGGCTCGTTTATATATTGAATGGACAAACCTTGTTGTGGATAACAACTTGCACCTCCACTTTAACTGCACTGAGGAGGTTCCACTAATTCATAGATCACAAAAGCTGTCAGGACTCAAGATCTCTGGTAGCTGGGAATCTCACAGTCTAGGACCTTCTGCTGAGAACACCCTTCCTTCAGCCCCCAAATGGTTTCAAGTTCTCCAATGAACATAGTCACTTGTTTACACCAGTCAACACATGCTCAAAACCATGAGGTCACTTCGGTGAAACTGAAGCCATAATTAGGGCTGCAGAACCTTTATTACTAGTGATGAGGCACTGGAAGGAAAGAACCCAGCTTGATTTTCAAATTCAGGTTGAGCTTGCAATTAGGGTTGCACTTAGTTTCTTTGATTTTTACTTTGCAAACTGAGTATATTTAATCTGCTAATCACTGAAGGACAATATATGTGGAAGCCCCTAAATTCCATTTTTGCACTCACTTTCCAGAACAGAACCACACTTTATGTTGCCACCCTTGTTTATTTATATTTTGATATATATTTTCTAAAGTATCCCTTGTAGTACAGATCCAGAAATGAAGTCTATTTATCTGAGTTTGCTGAAAGTGCCTATCCATTGTTACGGCTGCTGATTCACAAGCACTCCACAGCCATTACCAGAAGCACTGTGCTTTTAACAGATAGTGTTGTCCTTATCACTTAAAAGCCCACTGGTCCAGCAGGATGAAAGTTCAATTAAAAAAAAAAGAGACAGGCAGGCTTTAAGACCTGTCTACACAAAGAAATTGTGCCAATTGAATTCTAAATCAAACTGAAGTGATCTAATCTATATTCGTCACTCTTTTGCCCATTGAAGAGTGTCCATGCAAGGGATTGCACCAATTTAACAAAATCAATTTAGAAGCTGATTTGACTAAATTGATGCAATTTCTCTGTCTCTGTAGAGGGTAAGTGATATAGATCTCTGTTTTGGGCAGATTCCTGCACCCCTGGAGGGTACCACTGAAGTCAATTGATGTTGATGCAGGGGTCTGCCCACAGTGGCCTCCTTGCAGGATACGGGTCATCTGATAGGCTGTATTTTTGGACTATCATAGCACAGTAATGAGGCAGTGGACATTGAGGCCGGCTCAGAGGTACAGTTGTATGCATTACTTTGCACCTATACAGATCTAGGCTCATGGAATCTATCATTTCATTTCCAGGCATCGTATTATGTAGTGGCTACTGGCTAGTAGGTAGGAGGTAAATTTAGTGTATGTAAACGGTGTCAGATAGACAGCTTGGGCATTAGATTCCTCTTTTTTTATAGCCAGACACAACATGGATAGCAGACATGCAAGCTTTTTGCACATGCTGCTGAGGTGCCCCCAACCTCACTTGTGTGGATTACCATATATGGCAAGGGTAATTCAGTCTCAATAGCCTATTTAGTCTTTTTTCCCTCTGCTGAGGATGCCAGCAAGGGTGCCAATTTATTTTACCTTTGATGGTGGCTTTTTGGGATTATAGACAGCTATTCACTAGCAGCGCTGGCTCCAGGGTTTTTGCCGCCCCAGGCAGCCAAAAACCAAAAAAAAAAAAAAAAGCCGCGTTCGCGATCTGCGGCGGCAATTCGGCGGGAGGTCCTTCGCTCCGAGCGGGAGTGAGGGACCCTCCGCCGAATTGCCACCGAATACCTGGACATGCCACCCCTCTCCCGAGTGGCCGCCCCAAGCACCTGCTTGTTAAGCTGGTGCTTGGAGCCGGCCCTGTTCACTAGGAACTGGCCTGAGAACACCTGTTAATCAGTGATTGGATGGTAATGATTTTTAACTGCTACTAGCATGGGATAGATTTGAATTCATATTTGAGTTGCTCGGCATGGGCAGATCCTCATGGACATCAGTGGCACTCTAGGTGAGTGCATGAGTCCAATTGCATAAAGCACTTTGTAGGTTCGGAGTCTTGGACTGGAGTGGCTGTATATCCCATAACCAATCCCCTAACCTATCCAGTCACCCCAGTTTTTTCTTCAGTAAAATTAGCAGAAAAGGGTATCCCTATAATATGATTTCTAATATTCTTTTGTCTTATGTTTTCAAATTAATTTTTAAATTAACATAATTTTTAGGGAACTAATTTGTCGTAAAATCCATTAGGCATTTTAACAGCTGGTCATTAAAATGAAGACAGATGTCTGAAATATAAACGTTCATTGTAGGGCATTAGTGAAAATTAATTTTAAAATAATCTGGGTAAAAGTAGATGGAATACAAAATAAATCTCTTTTGAGTTTACCTTAGGCTCCCTGAAAAATTTTAAATCATAATCTACGGGTTACACAAAATAATTAAAATTAAATCCCTTCTTACTGGGATTAAGAAAGAAATGAAAAAAGCAACAAGCTGCATTAAGCATTGTAACTTTAAACTAAATAGCTGATTTTATCAAGTCATCTTTCAAAGGAGACATATTTTTTTAAAAGAAGGTATTAATGAAATCCCATTACAAATTACGCTAACATAGAATGGGTGTGTTCTTACAAAACAAAGATTATAAATTAAATTCCGCTGATGAAAGTGTTCTGGAATTTCTAGATGACTATCAAACCAGCTAGATGAAGCAAACTATCACTTATTGTCTTGCAAAGGCTAATGTGGAAATTAACATGCTGGGATTGGGCCAGAAAAGCACAATAGTAATGAGTGGAGCTAGCAGAGCTATTGATTGTCAGTTATTTGATTATTTTCATCCTTTTATAAGTTTTCAGACTTTGATTTTTAGGAATGGAAATTGCATATTTGTTTAGCCGCTTTATGCAAACGTATTTTAGCCTGTGTAATGTTCCTGAACTATGTTTGCTCCATGAGGTCACCATCCATTATAGTTGGAGATGCTCAAAAAATGGAATATCCATCCCGCAGGAAATTACAATATTTTTGTAATGCTTTGGAGATTCATTAAATAACAAACCAGTGAATGAGAAAGAAATAAAATTAAAACAAACAAACAAAAAACCTGGAGTGTCTCTGGTGAACTGCTTTACACAGTCTTGTGGTGTTGCCAACCTGTGCCTCCAGGGCACATCTCCATATTCCCACACTCACAACACAGGCCCTCATGAAGGAGCATTTCCAAATCACAATCTTTCCTAAATAAATCGCTACAATTTTGACTATTGTTTTCATCCTGGTTCAGGATGAAAAGTCAAACTATAAAAATCTTTTGCTGAATGAAAAGTTCCAACTAATTTTAATTGGAAAATGTCAAAGCATTTTGGTTTGATTTTTCCCAATGGAAAATTCTGCCAAAATTGGAAAACCTGTGGAAAACTTTGATTTAGATGAAAATACATTTTCTGATGGGGACGAGGTGTTTCTTTGTTTTTTTTTTGTTTTTTTTACAGCCATTATTATAACCAATGTGTTATAGGTTACTTTAGTCCTTTGGTGTTGTTTCTGTTTTGTGGCTGGATGAGTGTAACAAATAAATGAAGCTGGAGAATGAGATCAAGTCACTGGCCCTTTAAATCTCTTAGGCAGAGGATGCAACAGTTTCTGGAGTTAGAAACAGCTAAGCTGGCAGGATTAGAGAATTTTTAGGACAGTTTAAAACTTTTATTTGCCAGACCATTTGAGTTAGACTTTGGTTGAGATACTGCTGCGAGGAGAAAATTAACTAGTGTAATATAATATGGAGACAGTTTTAAAATAATTTTTTCATCACATTCCCACAAAGTAATGTTGCACATGCAAAGCCAGCTACAAAGGGTGTAAGCAGATTATTGTATGATTTATTTAATTGTTTTGTAACCAGGACTGGGTTCTGGGCGGTCCTAGCCACTAAGGATGCACTAAGGAGGAAAATGTGAGTGCACTCTATGAGCACTCCTGAAATGGGAGCAGATTTTCATTTGGTATATATCAGCATAGCTGCCTTGACATCAATGGAGTTACACCAGTATATACCAGTTGAGGAACTGTCCCGTTCACTCTGTAATGCACCCTATTCAGAATTATCTTGTTTGACCCACACTGAGGCTTGGTCTACACTACAAATTTCTGTCAGTATGACTGCGTCACTCAGTGGTGTGGACAGCACTATGTTGATGGGTGGGCTTCTCCGATTGACATAGCTACTGCCTCGCAGGGAGGTGTAGTACCTACCTCGATGGGAGGAGCTCTCCCTCTGGTGTAGGTAGCGCCTTCACTAAGTGCTACAGCAGGAAGCTGTGTCGTTTTAGTGCTGTAAGTGTAGACAAGCCCTGAGCAAACTTGCTCCGTGAAATCAGTGGAAGTGTCAGACAGAATTTTGTAGATCTGCCGTGTATATTCCCGTGTCTTTTAATAATATAATAGTTCCTAGCTCTTTTATAGCACTTCTCATTTGTAGATTGCAGAGGCGTTTACAGAAGGCAAGTATCATAAGCCCCATTTTACAAATGTCATTTTAGCTAAGGGACAGGGAGGTGAAATGATTTGTTCAAGGTCACCGAACAGGCCAGTGGGATAGATACCAGCTCCTTGAACCACAGTCAGGATTTAAAGATGCAGCTATTAAAATGAACAAGTAAAACTTGTGAAATATGACATGTACTATGTCCAAAGAATTACATTGATAATGATTTACTAGATTAATGTCAAATCTCCTATAGCATAAAAGGAGGGTTTTTTATGTGGGGGAGATGGGGATTAAGCCATTGATGGTTTTGTCTCAGCTCTTCAGTTCAATGCTACATAGCTTCCCTATATCAGAGAATTCAATCTGTTTATAGCACTGAATAGTTTAAATCAGTGCTTCTCAAAGCCGGTACGCCACTTGTTCAGGGAAAGCCCGTGGCGGTCCAGGCCGGTTTGTTTACGTGACGCGTCCACAGGTTCGGCCAATCGCGGCTCCCACTGGCCGTGGTTCGCCGCTCCAGGCCAATGGGGGCTGCGGGAAGCGGCGCGGGCTGAGGCGTGTGCTGGCCGGCCCTTCCCGCAGCCTCCATTGGCCTGGAGCGGCGAACCGCGAACAGTGGGAGCCACGATCGGCCGAACCTGCGGACGCGTCAGGTAAACAAACCGGCCCGTACCGCCAGGGGCTTTCCCTGAACAAGTGGCGGCCCGACTTTGAGAAGCACTGGTTTAAATCACAGTTGAGGTGAAAAATATGGTTATTCATACCAAATATTTGACAAACTGGAATTATGACAGTGTAGGGTGATGACTATATACTGTCTCAGTTATATTATCAAAAGTAAGTTAAATAAGAGCTCATTAAACAAAAGAGAGAGGAGTATATTTCAATCCCTAAAGTACTCACAAATAATTTTTATAGTCTGCTTGCAGCAAATACACAAACTAGTATAAAAACAAAACAAAAATATCCCCCTAGGAAACGTGTACTAGATGATTGCTTTCTATGTTGATGATAAATCTCATCCAATCTGTATATTGAATGTTCTTCTTTCATTACCTCAATGTTGCTTTGTCTTACAATATGATTAGATATAAAACTATGTTACACATAACAATTCAGTGTAATTGAACACGTCTGGTAATAAACAATTATCCTATTATTTTCCCCCATTTATTTTGACTAAACATTACCATAATATCACAACTACAGCTGATTTTAAAAAATCAGATTCACATTTTTTTTATTGCAGACCCACTGATACAAAGCACCCAAATTTCCTCTCACTTAAACCAGTGGATATCAGGAGCAACTCCATTGAATTAATCTAATGAGAGGTAATTCAGGCTCTGTAATCTGGTTCTCTGGTAATGTTAAGGCTGGAAGACAGTGTGCATTGGAGGAATGAGCATAAGTTTAGGAGGCAGTTCTAACCCTTGCTCTCCCATTGACTCAATGTGGTTTTGGATAAGTCATTTCACTTTTCAGCTTGTTGCTCCACCTGTAAATGGGAATAATAACTCTTACTAGAGACAGTTGGATTTTTTTTTCTTGAGGAAAATGAAAAGAAAAAAGGGGGACTCCCCTACCCCTGAAAAGCTGAGATTGAAAGAAAGAAAGAAAGAACACATACATGCATTGGATAGCATTCATTCTGCTACATGCAGTGGGGGAAAAGAAAGGAGGAGTGGGGGAACGCAGAAAACTAAAACTTCCAAAATTTTATTTTTTTCAGTTGTGACGAATGTAAGAAAGAAAGGGTATAAAACAAACCTTAGTTAAGCAACTGCTTAACTGATTACCCATACCATTTTTCTAAGAGCCTGTGATGTGGTATACCAGACCCTCTGAGGCCCTTGCTGGAGTCCTCATGGCCCTGCCACACCCTGCTCCAGTAAAGGACAGTGGAGAGGGTCCTCCAAGCTGCCTAGAGTGTCCCACACAGCCAATCATAAAGGGGCTGCAGGGAGCAGCCAATCAGGGCCCAGCAGGCTAGTATAAGAAGAGCTGCAGGGCTAGAGTGAGATCAGTTACTTGCTGGAGGTGGAGGGTGTGTGGCTGGCTGAGGGAGCTACAGGACCTTGGACAGAGCAATGGTGGCAGAAGCCAGGCGGAGTGAGAGAGAGCTTTGTGCTGGTTGCTGGGACTCCATCAGGACAAGGCCCTGAAGTAAGAGTGAAGAAGGTGTGGAGTCATGGGGAAGTGGCCCAGGGACACAGCAGATGGCTGCTGTCTGCATGGTCCCTGGGCTGGGACCTGAAATAGTGGGTGGGCCTGGGTCTGCCCCCACCCTCCTTAGCCACGGGGGGAAGTGCCCTGGACTTTGAGGCACCCCAGAAGGGGAACTGAACTCTTTTATTGGCCCAGCAGGAGAGCTGGGGCCTGAAACATCCAGATTGGGTGAGGACATTGCCTCCAGAGGAAGCCCTGGAGTATGGCTCAATACCAGGGCTGAGACTACTGTTAGACTACAGGACTAATTAAGGACTGAAGCCCAAGGAGGGCTACACACACTTGATGATGGGCCGCTTGTGTGAGGTGAGTGCACACCACTATAGGACCCTTTTAATTTTGATCCTTTAAAGAAAAGGATACAAAAGTTTAATTTAGTTTTGTAGAGTTTAATAACAGCAACTGATAGTGTAGGATCTAAGAAGATAAAAATAGTGTTGATCTATGATTTGGCAAACACAAACTAGAAAATTGGTCGATATAACCATTTAAGTTTTTCAGAACAATTCACACAGCCACAATAGAAAATAACATTCATACTCAATCACCATGTGGGAAGGTGTCTTTGTTTAGATTTTTGACTGATTAGTAACTCCAGTGTTGCTGACACAGGGGAAAAACAATCCGAAGATAAATCACAAGACAACTTGGTCAATTACTTGCATGCCAGTTCACCAAGGTCTCCTTGCTAATGGATCTAAAGTAGACAACATTTTTAATCTGCCTCCCGACAAATTATATTAGCCCCAGGATCTGAGTAATGCTCCTAACTATCTAACATAAACTCCTACATTTATGACAGATTATATAGACTGGGTGCAGTTCAAGAAGCTTGTATTTGGTCTCATTTTATTTCTGTATGCACCTAGAACTTAAAAGGCAATATTAAACCATTAATTATAGGAAACGTGTACAGTGGCTCTACAATCTTCAACAACAACTTGTTCAGTTTCAAAGCTACTTTACAATAATCTTGATTGGAACCTGTTACAAACAAGGACACACTGTGGCTGTGTGACAGTCTTTAAAGCAGATACACAAACACATACCTTACCAAGGTACCCAGTTTCAGAAAGCAGTTGATTGACTCATCACCCAATAGAGAGTCTGTGTTACTTATTACCAGATCTTTGGCTCAGCCATCAGTTTTTAGCCCAATTATTGTTCACAGCAAGAGTTGACATTGTAAACACAGGTGAAACGAAGGAGAGCCATGACTATAGTATTTTCCCAGTGTACTAGTGGGCAACCCAAACTGCTGAAAAATGGAAAGAGACATATAAAGCTGCCTATCTGAGAGAGGTATCTGATGTCACCAGGAGGACTCCCAGGTGGCCAGCCCAGGATCTCAATCTTCTCCCTTCCAACTGATTTATAGAAAGGAGCATAAACACTGCCAAATTAAGTGTAAAAATGTAATAAGAAAAGCCAAAAAGGAGTTTGAAGAACAGCTAGCCAAAAACTCAAAAGATAATAACAAAATGCTTTTTAAGTACATCAGAAGCAGGAAGCCTGCTAAACAACCAGTGGGGCCCCTGGACGATCAAGATACAAAAGAAGCACTTAAAGACGATAAAGTCATTGAGGAGAATCTAAATTAATTCTTTGCTTCAGTCTTCACGGCTGAGGGTGTCAGGGAGATTCCCAAACCTGAGCCGTCCTTTATAGGTGAGAAATCTGAGGAATTGTCACAGATTGAAGTGTCACTAGAGGAGGTTTTGGAATTAATTGATAAACTTAACAGTAACAAATCACCGGGATCAGATGGCATTCACCCAAGAGTTCTGAAAGAACTCAAATGTGAAATTGCGGAACTATTAACTATGGTTTGTAACCTGTCCTTTAAATCAGCTTCTGTACCCCATGACTGGAAGATAGCTAATGTAACACCTATATTTAAAAAGGGCTCTAGAGGTGATCCCGGAAATTACAGACCGGTAAGTCTAACGTCAGTACTGGGCAAATTGTCAGACACATAGAAGAACATAAATTGTTGGGCAAAAGTCAACATGGTTTCTGTAAAGGGAAATCGTGTCTTACTAATCTATTAGAGTTCTTTGAAGGGGTCAACAAACATGTGGACAAGGGGGATCCAGTGGACATAGTGTATTTAGATTTCCAGAAAGCCTTTTACAAGGTCCCTCACTGAAGGCTCTTACGTAAATTAAGGAATGGTGTCCCTAGCCTCTGTTTGTCAGAGGGTGGAGTTGGATGACAAGAGAGAGATCACTTGATCATTACCTGTTAGGTTCACTCCCTCTGGGACACCTGGCATTGGTCACTGTCAGTAGACAGGATACTGGGCTGGATGGACCTTTGGTCTGACCCAGTATGGCCATTTTTATGTTCTTTGCTGTGCATCCCTTGGCCAGCTTGCAGTTATATTTGCTCGGTTTGCAGTTTCTCCATCAACATGCTGCTAGTTGCTAAAATGTCAAGTTTAAAGTTCATATAATTTATACTAAGTCCCTTCGTATTCTTTGATTCTCGTTAAACTTATTTTTACATTCCCTTATACAATGAAGAGTCACTGTTTGTTTGTTCTTCAGCAGGCCAGAGCAGCTTCATATATTTTTCCATTTCTGTTCTCCTTGTTGTAACAACAATGGCGTGAAATGATTATGTGCCTTATTAATCAGTTACATTTCTGATTATTCCACTCTGTGGTCAAGTGTCCTTATAATCACACTGTTTGGCTTCAGTTCCTTGTATTTACTGCCTCTTTCAGCACAGGTGTATTTGACATAAACATGCTTAATTGCAAACATTACCTTTACTCCTTCACTTTATTACTTAAACTAAAATAAATCAGTATGAACACAATTATTTTCTTTCCTAACGAGCTTGTCCATAAGGTAAACCCTGTCATTAAAGTTTACAGTATTTTGCCCAAAATTGTATCACTGATAGTTAACTTCCCTTTTATACACATTTTAATCATTATAATAGATTCCATCAAGTTCCCTATTTTACTGCTGTCTCTGTCACTTCTTATAATGTCAGTGTTTGATCATAATTTAATTTTGAATTAATTTATTCTTTCATAGACAAGGGGAAAAAGAACTTTCTTTAGATAAACCAGAAGTACATTCTTGTGAAAGGCTGCAGCAACTCTGAGTTTCCTCAAACTATTTAAGAGGTTTAGTCATTAGACCTTAGGTTTTTATTCTCTTAGCCCTTTGTTCTATCTTATCTTGGTACCTGGGCAATTCTTAAATAGTAACAGCTCATAACTTTGGGTCCTTAGTTACTACATGAATAACTGGAAATTTTCAGAAAAAAATAAAGATTTTTTTACAGAAGTTTTAGGTTTTGAAAGAGGGTCATTTTAAATAATGCAGAAAATTAAATGATGTTGGATAAATGTATTTTATTATTTTTAGTGGGTAAATATGCAATAACTATGGCATAAAGTCTCAATACAAGTCATATCTAATCAAGAAAAGGAGCTGGGTGTCCTTATAGAGAACATTTTTAATATGCAGCTGTGATCAAAAATGTTAACAAGATATTAGGATGAATAAGGAATGGGATGGTGACTAATACAGAGCATATCATAAGGACTTCATATAGATCAATGGTGTGGCCATCAGAGACGACGCATGGGGAGGGCACATGGGGGTCAGGTGTGTTGTTCCCCTCCCAGAGTGGCTGCTTGGCTTGTACCCAGCATGATCACATGGACTGAGCATGCTTAGTAACATCTACTGAAGCTGCTGCCGCCCCCCCGCCCCCCATCGGCAGGTACGGGTCATCTCTGCCTGCAATACTGTGTGCAGTACTAGTCACCACAACTCAAAGAGGATATTGAAGAACTAGAGGGAATCCATAGCAGAGGAATGAGAATGATCAAGGGCTGAAAAACCTCTCCTATAAAGAGAGAGAACATTGGGATTGTTTACTTTAGAAAAGAGACAAGAGGGGAAATGAAGAAAATCTAGAAAATAATCAGTGGATGTAGAAAGTAGACTGGGAATTTCAGTTCACCATGTCTCATTACACAAGAACAAGGCAACATTCAATTAAATTAAGAGGTGGCAAATTCAAGCTCAATAAAACAAAATATTTTGTCACACATGTAATTAGACTGTGGAATTTATTGCCACAGGAAGTTGTAGAGGCCAAAAACATAACAAGATTAAAAAGAGAGCGGATATTTATGTGAATATTAGGAAAAATTATCATGATTAATGATGACAAAATATGGAAGGGATATTAAACCTTCTGCTTCAGGGCTTATGCCTATCTCTGAATCTTAGAGTTCCGAATCAGACCTAATGTGGGGGGCAGATTATTCCACCTTATGCAGGGTTCTTATACCTTTTCTTGTCTGTATCTGGTGCTGGTCACATTGAAGACAAGACACTGGACTTCATGAACCTCAGTTTGATCAGTATGGCAAGGCCTATATTCCCCTACATTCCAAGAATGGACAAAGTATGTGTATGTAGTAGATACAAGAGGCTTACTTAAACTTAAAAAAAACAAACAACAATTGGACTCCTTCTAATTATGTCACAGGACAAAATTTCTGCGGATAATACTGATTTAGACATTATTGAGCTTGCAAAGCAGGAAGTACAATGTATTCATATACTGAAATGTTATACTTATTTCTAAGACCTTCTAAGGCTGGAAAAAAATATTCTTAAAAAAACTCAGCATCTGGAGAAAACAGTGAAGTGTTTCCAACAACACAATTAGGATTCAGGTCTGTAAGAAAAAAAATTAAATGTTGTTTCCAGCAGCTATTATAGAAAATATAACCAATATCTATGTCAAAACAATTTATTATGTCTTTAACTGTAACTTCAGACCCCCTAAATTAATAGTCTTGTCATGTAAGAGCCTCTAGTAAAAGCTGCTGTGTTGTACATGTAAAGTGGTTGGTGTTTGTTACATATTTTAAGAGTGGCAAAAGTGAATCCTAGCCATGGTTATATGCAGAAATAAATGTCTCCTGTTATTAGCTACAGTGTATGAACAGTAAACTGCTGACAAAGCATGGCAGTTCTTATGTATGAAATAAAACAATCAAATGTATATGAGAGACATCCCTTGGGCTACTTGTGTAGAAAAACCTATCTTGGTATTGCTAATTCTGAAATCCTACATTCTTTATGACCTTTTCACCTGCTTGAGATTGTGTACCACAGTACACATTACATATTCTGTTGGGGTGCCCTTTTTTCACAGGTGTCAATTGTTAAAAATGCTCAGTCTTCTGAATCAATTAACTTGAAGAATGAATCTGGAGTATCTGGGGCATTTCTTTTTTAATTTAAGCTAATTTACTCTGTCTGTTATCACCAGTTGGTTTGTTCTCATCTGTTCCTAAGCACTTCACATATACTAAAAATACAAATTAGAAGGGGACGGGGGGGAACATTTTAGATGTAAGATGTGGTGTCATACCCACACTTGCTGGCATAGAGAGATGCAAATTACATCTCCCTATATTGGAGTGATGTGCTTCAGCCCTGGTGGGATTCACCAGAGGGACATGTAGGTGACAGGATTGCTATTTATCATTCCTTTTAGATTTCAACTGGAATCGAGCAGCTTTACATCCTGCTGGGTTCTCCATAGAAGGTTTTTCAGTAGAAGTTGCCTAGATATGCTGAATCTGATCAACCATTGGGTAACCATAGCCATGCCTCCACTCCAGCCATCATCACCTCGTATTGAGGTGAATATGAGGCTGTAGTCCCCCTGGCTGGCTACCCCAGAACCACTCCTTGTGGATTTTCAAATAACTAGGCTAGGATGGACAAGATAGCTTGTTCCTCCATCCTAGAGTTTATAAACGCATTGATAGTATCTCTGAATTGTAGAGGGATATACTAACTTTGTCCAAACTCTATTTTGTTTGATGTAACCATTTAAAACTCCACTAACTTGAGTAGGAATTTTGGATGTGTAAGGAGTGAGGGATCCAGCCTTATAGATCCCCTCCACCCCAAACAATATAGATGTTTTCCCACATAATCTTAGCCTGATTCTGACCTGATCTTACTTAACACTGGAACTTAACCGGGGTATCTCCATTGATTTAATTGAATATGTGCTAAATTGCCTTGACATTAATATTGGCTGAAACTATGTGTTCATACCCGGTCTGAAATGGCATTAAAAAAATTCCAAATACGCAAAACCTAATTGTGCCGTTGTAAGTGCTTCATCATTCTCAACCCTAGTTGCTGAGATATTTTGGGTTTTTTTTCCGTCTGCTAATTCGAATGACTCCTGATTTACACTGATGTAACTAATCTCAGAACCAGGTCTCACATTTTTATGACTTGACCTGTTTGTTTTTTGTATTGTCATAGATCCCAGTTGAGCTCCCACTCTCAGCCACTCATTAGATGGCTGGGAAGGAATGCAGATGCTAGTTTCCCGCATGTTTTAAGTCTCCGGAGTCTGGAGTCCAGCCACTGTCAGTTTTAGGGTCCTGACCCCTAGACACATTCTCAGGATGCAGACCCTCTGCCTAGCACCCCATCCTGAGATCTGGAAACTGGTGTCCAGTTGCCTCCCCCTGGGCTCAGTGCCGACCTATCAGGTTCCTCTTCTAGTTTAAACACATTTTTAGGCTTCTTATACCTTTAAAAATCTGCCCCTTAGCCACATTTGAGAGTATGTGACTTAGTGAACCTTAGTGACCAACCCAAGTCTCACAAGAAATTCGTGTCAGAGCTGGGAGATTAAGCTGCTTATTCTGGCTCCTAGCTCCCACCTTTAACCATAGAACAAGACTCCCTCTCATTGTTTTCTGTTCCTTTGATGATGCATCAGCCCTCTTGGCAATACAAATGGTTCCAGACATCACAAAAGCTATCTGTTGGACTCCATTGTAGTTTCTATCATATTACTGTAACTTGTGAATTTTATCTCTGGAGTTTTATCACACTGTGGCTTCTGATTTACAATGGTAAATTTCACCAGTGTAACACTCTGTTTTACATTTCTCAGTGCTTTCAAGAATTAAGTCAAACAAAAGCTATGCTCAGTTATCTGAAGTGCTTTTTTCCAGTCACAACAGTATACCTTCCCATCAAACACAGATATGAATCTTTAGTTCCATAGTCTTTCCCCTAACTACCCCTTTTGCTGACAAAGACTGCATATCCTTTGCCAAAATATCTCATCTGTTACTCATCCTTTTATCAAACACATTTTGAATACATTGACTTTGGCTTTGTAACTGCCCTTCAATATAGGCTTTTAAAAATTGTTCCCAGATAAGGATTTTAAAAACATATTTGAATAGAAAAAACTCATTTGTGCAGCGCCACTGATGCCTGTTATAATATGAATCAGGGGTGTGTGTCTTTTCAGTTTGAGGTTTGAGTCATTTGATTTCATGTTTAGTTGTAATTATTCTGAGGTTGCAGTGTTTGGGTCTTATTCTTCATTCAGTTAAACCAGTTTTATGCCATTGAACTCTCATGCCAACATGAAAATTGGGTAACAGAGTGGATGATCAAGGCCACTGCTATAAAAAAGTATTACTGGGGCAAAATATAGACTTTTCAATGGTCATCAGTGTTCTGCTTTTAAAAATGATTGATTTAAGTACCACAGTATTGGCTATTGGATATGCAAAGTGGTATCAATCCATCTTCAGCTTAATTTAGATTCTCACATTCTCTAAAATCTCTTGGTAGATCTAATGGTTGTCTTTACCTCACTACCCGAAGGGAAATGTAGTTTGACTTGCACTATGGGTACCAGGAAGTAATTGTTTCTTTGTCTGATCAATATTCTCACTTGTGAACTATACACTCATAAAAGCCAAATCCTGTTCACCTCATGTGAGTAATCACATGGGCTCTACATCACATAAATGAATTATAACACATTAACATCTTGTAAATTACAAACTAAGCAAAGAAAGATACTACCCACACATTTAACACTGGTTTAATTTCAGAATAAATCCATGGATTTCAGTTAATTGTTCTGGATTAATGCCAATATAACTGACAGCCGAATTTGGTCCACTATGTCTTCCTGTAATTCCAGATTCAGTATTCTGAAATCTTTCATAGCAACGACCCCATTTACACTTCAGAGAAACAATGTTTTTCCTCTTTCTCAAAACCAATCAAACTATACAGATCCAATTGTAAATTATTAGTTTTATTTAAGAGATGTGATATATTCTTTGTCAAAAACAGTCCAGAGGCCAGACCCTCAGCTGGGGTAGCTCCACTGACTCTGTTTCAAAAGTGACATAGAAGTCTAAACACTTACTGTCTCTTTCCTAAATGACATTTCACAGTATTCCTGAGGCTTCTGCATAATAGATGGTAAATCTCCCAGCAGCAAACTTAACACAATGTTCTCTCAGATGGTCATGAGGGTTTGTAATGTGTTGCTTCTCAAAGTTGTGCCATCTGTCACGTCCCCACAAGAAGTAATTCCATAGCCAGGGTTGCTGGAGAACAATAGTGCTCTTGTTATACTTTTCCTTTGGCAAAGCTCCTGTGCTGAAGGAGTTGAGTACTAGTATAGAGTTAGTACAGCCAGCTCTGCATTATCCAAGTATTCACATACACCAGGGCAATCTGTCCACAGGTATCTACATCTGATATTTTCTGGGTGCTTTGCACTACTAAAGTGAGAGTGTATGTGTCTGTGGGGGTAAGTGTGTGGGTGGTGGTGGGGAATCAAGTTCTGGACCAACATTTTCTCTGGGGGGTTTTGTATGCTAATTAACATGATTCACAAAAATCGAACTTCCATTTGCTGTTAAAGATGTGACAAATTAATCCTTGGTGTAATTAAATTGATCTTATTAAGTCTGATTCTAGTATTCCTTTATGCAGATTTTGCATTGCTGTCAATGAAATCAACCTTAGTAGAATTATCCAATAGATAAATTGAACCCACTGTTTTTTTCCCATCATACCTATTTTTGGACCTATACACTCTGCTGCTGAGGGATAGGAATTTACTAGTCTTTGAACTATGAAGAATGTGATAAGTGTCTGGATGCAATGTGGGTCATTTAAAATTGTTCTGTGGATTTTTATTAATACATTTGTACTCTGTTGTAACTACAATTGTGAAAAATCTTTTGTTTGAACCACAAAAGAACTTGAACTCATCTGGGGTTTGACTTTGGCCTGTGCTTGTCAACAAGACATGGGGTTGTTAGAACTCTTCTTGAAATTGTGGAACTGCCAAATTGTTTATTTTAGATTAAGGAAAGAACAAAAGTAAAGTTTCCATGAGAGAGCACAGTCTCCTCTGCAGCAAGTCTGAGAAGAAAACTACTGCGTGCACACAGTTTGTAGAAATTTCAAGATGCACAGAAAATAAATGCTTCACAGTTTCATAGCTGCACACCCACCCCACTAACAATACTGAACATCAAGGAATGTTGGTTTGAATTCTGCATGAAGACTTGGGTATTACAAATTCTTATTTTTTGTCAAACCATTTTCCCATTTCTTGTTTAGTTTTATACAGTGGAAAAGTAAATTTGCATTACACATTTCCACTCTGGGCACACACATGCTTAAATCTATATTTATACACCTAAAGCAAAGTGGACTGTTGTTGTTTGTTTTTTTTAAGAGGTGCTGAGCACTCATAGCTTCCACAAAACTGAGTGACTACAGTGTGTGCTCAGCACACTGGTAAATCAGGTCATTTTGATTTATGTGTCTAAACATGGATTTAAGCATCAACATATAGGTGCCTGGGCTGAAAACATAGGCCTCTATATCCATTGTCAATTTAACTAATCAGCCAGTTTTCCCGTAACATTTATTTTGGAGAAACAAACATTGTGTAAAATCAAGAATAGTCACTGGCTGATTATGTGAAACTTTAGAATACATAGTGCTTGGTAACATTACTATCAATATTCACTAACACTACTTTTTCATGTTCATCTCTGAAGTTAAGGTAGATAATTTCAATTTCTGAATGTTATCTTTATAATTCAAACTATTTCCAGTACACTTACACTCAAATGGCTATTTAGTTGCTTCACAGCCACATGCAGTACTTTAGAGAATTGGCTTTTCCTGGAACAGGACGACTTGGTATCTTTTTTCAGAGTGATTTATCAAGTAGATTCACAGAGGAATAATGGATAGAGTAATAAAATTAATTGATATGCCTACAAAATGTATGTTGTCAGCAGTACCAGAATACGGATTTTTGAGAACTGTATTTGAACTGACAGTGTTAATAACTTTTAAAAAATGTCTTGCATATTTGTGCATTCCATTGTTTGAAATGCCCTCCCAGAAGCTAGAAAATAGCACTTACCACTGTACTGGTTTTGTTCTTCACAGGTTGGTAATATTGATTTCTCTCACAAGCACCCTTGGTATCAATAAGTCAGAAGGTCCCCAAAGAGCAGAGGTCTAGGCAGAAAGGGAGAATGCCATCTCTACTGTATCTTCATCCTCTGCACTCCCTCCCTCTCTTGAACTCTGTAGATGTCTCTGGGGCTCTTCATATAGCTTTCTGGGGTATTGCTGGAGTTGGGATTGAGTAGAGCTAGAGTCTGCACATTTCATGGGCCCCATCCACTGATCATTTCCCCCATTTTCTGAACAGAACTCAGCTGAGGGGAAGGAAGGTGAGATGAGGAGTTGAACTAATACAGCAGTGGATTGAAAGAGAGGCTGGATCCTACCTGTACCAAACTAACAGGATAGTATACATTTGGCTTTGCTTTAGAAGAACAATAATATTGTAGGCTCCTGGAAAAAGTGTCACATTTTCTATTGGCAACAGAACTGATGATAAAAAACAACAACTGTGTGTGTGTGAACCTCATCCCCTTTTTCCCAATAAAAATGAAATATGGATGCATTTTTTCCCTCAGAATTTTGAAGTTTTTCAATCAGCTTTACAAGTTCAATAATAAGACTATATTTTCATGGAAAATATTGACAATTTTTCATCCAAATTCAAAATCTAGAAAAAGATTTTTGAAAAAAACCCAACCCTTAATAATTACTGAAGTTGAGTGTGGCTCTCGAGTGGCACAGCAGTAGCCCACCTGCCGGTGGAGAACACAAGATGCATCCAGATGGAGAGTCGAGTCCCGAAGCATCCCACTACCTCAAACTTTTCCCCCTTATTTATACATTAAGTAATAAAATGACATGTCACTTAAAGAATCCTTGTTAAGCAAGCAGTTTCAATGGTCAATCAAGAGGTTTCCTTCTGATTATTGATTAACCAAGTGTGGGTTTTTTCCAGAGTTTGCAGCCTTGAGGCCCCTAAAATTCATGTATCAGCAACTTCAACACAATTCTTATCTGGAAGGACGCAGGGCAAGCTACCCTTTCTGTAGCACCCAAAACCACCTCCCCTCCTGCCTTGGTCAAGCTGAGGCTGTTGCATGGCTACTTTACGTACGGCCTGCTGACTTGGCTACTTTTAGCAATAAGCAGTAGTGGTTTCAGTCACTTTACTGGTTTGCCAAAATCTCCCGATACAGTTCCCCTCTGTAAAGGTCACCTTTCACAAAAGGGGGCCTTTAGATGATTGCTGTCACACCTTTTCTGGATGCACCTGAGTTGAGATCCAACGAAAACTCAAGGCTCTCAGCTGAGACCGAGCAAATGATCTTCTTGTTGGCATCCCATACTTAGCACACCAGCACAGCAATTGACAAGCGATCATTTTAGCCTCCTTTCCCATTTAAGGGAGGGGCAACAAGTTAGATATGTTCCTTGCCCGGGGGTACAAGTGCCAGTGGCAGTAACCCCTGACTCATCTGTTGGGGGACTTGCAATTGCCGGCTTTGCCAAAATCTCCCTGTACAGTGTCACATTGGTCAAGTTTATTTAGAATTCAGAATATGTTCCTCACAGTTTTTAACTGTTGTAAAACAGATAACATTTTGATTTTAAAGTATTTATTAGTATCTAAGATTCACAGCTTGCTAATGTTCAAAATGGTGGGTTTGCAAAACCACTAGTAATTTAAAATGACATTGCGATTAGTACTATTGTCATTACAAAATATGTGACAGTGAGTGTCAATTGACCCATTACATTTAGGCTGACCTCTGCACATTTGAAAGTGTCCTCTTAAGAGAAAATACTGGAGTAAACAACACTTTCCCCCTCATTTTAAATTACATTGTTACTTAATTTCACCAATCTATTTTAAGGATGTGCTGTGTTTTGATTGCCTAATAAAGCCTGTTAGAAAAGTATAAAGATAAATGTTGCTTTTTAATCAGTAGTTTTCATTTTTAAGAGCCATCCCTAAAAAAAAAAAAAAAAAAAAATCCCTTTAGTCCAGGACTGCACCGTTCTGTTAGAAAGGTGAAATGTGTATGTTAACGTGAGTGAAATTTAACACTGAAAAGGAAAAAAATCCCCCCAGAACAGTACCAGTAGGTAGCACAAAGTGTTTTTATACACTTGGCACTCTTTATAGTCTATAAAACAAGTGTATGGCTTAGTAAATGCCTGGGTTAGTAAAATTTAAGGTAACAACTATTATCAACAGTATGTTTTGGAGACAGAGTTTAAAATAACATGTCATTTCTTTCATTCCCTTCCCATGCAGCACAGCAGAGCCCAGGGTTTTCAGTTCTTGGGCTGTGGAGAGCATAGGCCACATAAACACTTTTTTTGGTATGGTTTCTTCAAAGCTAACAGTTCATGCTGTTTGCAAAGGTAATTGTGGGTTAAAGAGCTGCTGAGATTCATGAAGTGTGATTGCTGTTTCAGTACCTGGCCATGTTCAGAAAACAGGGATAAAGAGTCAGTGAAAAGACTGAGTCTTCCTGCCTAAAAGGGGTAAGAATGTGTTAAAAAGCAGTCGTTTATTTGTTTGTTTGTGATGTGGGGTTATTAAGGTTACCCTCAGAGCAGGTAAGTGCTTTCATTTACTTTAGCTATGTAAGGTCATCAGCATCAATGTTCTCCAGTTCAGGTAGAAATAAGACAAATGTTGTAACAATTTTGATGGTATCTTGAATGGCCTCCATTAAGAGACAGAGAGAGGATTTTAAACTGCTGCAATCAGCACTCTTACAACAGTCTGATAACTCACTTGAGGATACTGACTTTTTTTTAATAACAGCAAATGCTGTATGTCAGCCATAACACTACTTAAAATCACTGTCATACACTCAAAGTCTATAACTGCAGCATGATTTTCAGAGGCAGTGGAAATGGCTGCTGTCAGCTTCAGAACAGATGAGGAACGAAATCTGTCACGAGCTTTGAGAACTTAATATATCACTAAAGACAGTTAATTTAGCAGCCATGACCCATGTAGGCAGCAAAATTAATAGCAAATCTGCTGTGCCATTGGAAGAGCACGTCAATACTCTGATTCCAACATTGTTTCCACTGCAGCCTACACAGAGTCTGGTTCCCCTGTGACATGTCTGTCTGTATGTCTGAACAGCTAAATACTGTACTTCTAAAATTACTCTGTTTTTAATGTGACAGACACATGCTGCAAGGTGTAGCATGTTGCCCTGAGGAGTTCTGAGGTTATAAAATAAAAGTAAGCATAGATGCATTACATGCAGCATTTTATCTTAGGACCCCAATATTCCTTACTCAGGCAAAATCTCTCCTAAAGTCATATCCCCCTTTGCCTGAACAAGGAGTGAATAGCGAGTGGTGACTCAGACCTTTCATCTTCTACTTTCAGTTACATGGCAATTGCAAAATGGTAGCATTTCTTTTGTAGTGCTTCTGATTCTATTTTCCATGAGACACTTTCAATGTTTCCTTTTCTGCCATGGGATCTCTTAGCAATTCCGCTACAATGAACGTACCAAATATACAGAGCTGGATCAAACATCCAGAAAAACAAATAAGCTGCAGGCTTCTATAAAAACTTGCTCATATAACAATCTTCTTAAGAGGGAGTGAAATTCTGTTATCCTGCATGCAGCTGTATTTGGCATGATTGATGCTTCCCTCTTTCTATTTACTTAAAATGTTAGGAAATGGTGATATGGGGCAAAAAGAGTCCTAACACGTTTGTCCATTTCAAACTCTTTCCATTTGACTTTGCAAAACATTGTGAAGCATGTAGCCACAGCCAATCAGTAATGTAAACAAAGTTTGCGTGCTCTCTCTCTTTCTCTCTCTCTCGCTCTCTCTCTCTCTCTCTCAAAACAAAATTGTATCATCTTTATTGGAATGATATAGGAGAGCAATCAGCTCTGGAGTGAGTGTATCAAGTGAAACTTCACCAGGAATTTCTGACTGTTATAGAGAAAAAATGTGTTCATAAAACACATAAAAGGTACTGGGAAGGTGTGGAACAGCTTCCATATGAGGAGAGATGAAAGACTGGTACTTTTTCAGCTTGGGAAAGAGATGACTAAGAGGGATATGATAGAAGTCTATTAAAATCTTGACTGGCGTGGAGAAAGTAAATAAGGAAGTGTAGTTTACTCCTTCACATAACACAAGAACCGGGGTCACCCAGTGAAATTAATAGGCAGCAGGTTTAAAACAAGCAAAATAAAGTACTACTTCATGCAATGCAGAGTCATCTGTGGAACTTGTGGCCAGGGGATGTTGTGAAGGCCAAAATTCTAACAGGGTTCAAAAAGAACTAGATAAATTCATGAAGGATAGGTCCATCCATGGCTATTGGCCAAGATGGTCAGGGATGTAACCCTATGCTCTTAGCGTTCCTAGCTGGAATTGGACAACATGGGGCGGATCACTCGACAAACTGTCTTGCAGCCTGCCAGTGGATTACCCTGATGGCCACGTGCAGCTGCAGGTTGCCCACCACTGGGCTAGATCAGGGGTCCCCAATGCGGTGCCCGTGGGTGCCATTGCGCCCGCCGGGGGGTCTAAGTGCGCCCGCATAGCCCTCTGGGTTTTTTGTTTATTTTTTGCTCTGCCGGCAGCGCTCAGGTGGTTTTTTTTGTTGTTGGTTTTTTTTGGCGCCTGCCGGCAGCACTCAGGTTTTTTGTGTTTTTTTTGGCGCCCGCCAGACGAAAAAGGTTGGGGACCACTGGGCTAGATGATCATTGGTCTGATCCATTATGGCCATTCTGATGTTCTAAACATATAGGGCCAAATTCTTATTCCTGCTTAAAGGATTCCCTACCCACAGTCTGAAACTGAGATAATTAAGTCAGTTTTAATTTACATATTTAGTTATTTTGGTGCAAGTCTGTTTTTTGGAAGTCCTTATTACAGAATAAAAATTACCTATTATGATTTAACTATGGTTGATTTTGGTGTTTTTTTTTAACCCATTCAAGTAAAATTGGAACAGGACATACTTATCTGGAAGCCTAGATACTCTTGAAAGGGGCCTCATATTTCAGAAAGTACACAGAGTCCACCCTTTGAAAAGGCAAGCCCCTTTAAGGTTTCTTAAATTGAGCACCCAAAAATTGAGGCCAAATCACACCCCAAATCAATAGTGACTATTGAAAATCTTGTCCTTAATCCCTGTTAGAATATATACCTGGTTAAACACTAAAGCTTCAATGTCCAAATGTATCTTTGGAAAGAAAACCATGCACCATGGTAAACAGCTTTCTCCTGCTGCACTGAACATGTGTTGGTTGGAAATACTCCACACACAGGTCAAGAAACATATGTTAAATCCTATTGGATTTCTAATCTTTTGGAAGAAGACCAGTATGACCTTATACAATAGCATTCTAGTTGCCCTGTCCTGTATGTCATTATTATTATCATTATTATTAACATATATATTGAGGTAGTGACTAAAGGCCTCCTCTAATATCCACTAAGTGAGACAACCTCAAGTGTGCACAGATTTGCAAATGTTGCTTTAGGGGACTCTTGTACAATACATGACTAACTTTTTTGTGGTTCATATAAAATATCCCTAATTATGCAACCCACAATTTCATCTGTTTATTCCCTTGATGTTAGGTATTTAACTGAAAGTTTTAATCATATGTTACCTCTGGGAACTGAGTAGATTTCATTTAGTTCCCCCCCCCCCCTCCAATCCTTTTTACCTTCTCTTCTTTCCATTCCTATTATAGATTCTATTTGTTTTTTCTTTTCATTTTTCTCTTTCTACATATTGGATTTTATGGGGGGTTTTTTGGCTTGCTTTTACCTGCGTCGTCTTCCTCCTCTTTTCCTTCTCCTATCTCCTGCGGATTTCTCCTGGTGTCCCATGTCTCCTCTCTTGTACCACTGTGGTGCTACCTCCTTATTCTCTGAATAGCCACTTCAAAAGGCAGAAAGCAGCCTCTTGTTACATCATGTGATCACTAAAATACAGAGAGAGAAGGTGCTGCTCCTTGAAGTGCCAATTCAGTGAGGTGGATGAGAGAGAAAGAGAGGAGGTGGGAAGAGCAAGAGTATGAAAAGTAAATATTTAGGGAAGGTGGAAAATGGCACAAGGAATATCAGGAACATGACATTTAATTTTGCACCTTCACCATTCTTATTAGAGACTTAAGCAACCTCCCAACCCATAATGTTTCCTGGCATTTTACCTTTCTATGCAAAACATTGATTTGCCTTCTGGCTGAGGACTAGACAGAATTTTTGAGTTTGTCACCATTGTGCATTAATCAGCCAAAGACTACATGGTTCCACCCACACAGACATAGACACACTGAACTTTAGGTGCTACTGTACATGATGAGGTAATTCAGTCTGCGGGGTGTGAGATCTAAAGCACACTAATGTATTGCACTTTAATTGGTCTATGCACCAGCAGGGTCTAACGTAGTGAGCTTTAACATAGTACTGTCTACATGGACCAATTTTATGTGCAATATGTTAGTGTGCTTTGGAAATCACACCCTTGTAGACCTCATTATCCCACCATGTAGAAAAGCCCTAGCACACTCAGCACTTGCTGACCCCAGGAGACTTAGTCATTGCTGACATAACTCACAGACAGCATTCTTTGTAGATGCAACACAGAATTGATACTACACACTGTAGACTTCACAAGATTTGACAGTTCTTGAATGCCACTCTCTGTTCATGTATAGTTTGATTTTCAAGGGTACTGAGAGCCTGCAGCTCCAGCTGACTTCAGTGGAAGCTACGGTTGCACAGTACCTCTGAAAGCATAATGATAGGATGCAACTGATAGACAATCAGATGCAATAGTTGTTAATCCTCAAAGGTCAATGACTTCATTTATGCCCCCTTCTACTCCAAATCAATCAAAATATGTATTATCAATTATAAATAAGAAGTATCGCGTAATGCTTCATTTTGAATCTGGACAGTAGCTCTTTGGTTGTAATCTTGCTACCTTATTTAGTCTCTCAAAGATTTATTTCGTTACTAGTCTGAAATTGTTACCAAGAACAGGATTTTAAAGGAAAATGGAGTTTGTGTACGACCTCGGTGTTTGGTTCACGACATCACAAGCAGACCAAAGAAAAATATTTTTAAAAAGACACTTTTTGAGAAGTTTTTCTTAACTGGTCTTCAAAAGCACCTGTTTCCCCGTAGTGGCCACTTATTTGCTTCTAGTTGTTGGTCTACCTTATAACCATAATGACAGCCATTAAATTGTCATCATTAAGAAATCCAGGTAACATTTTTCAAAAGCTAAGTGACTTAGGAGCCTTAAAGCCTTTTCCAAAAGTGCCTAAGTCATTTAGGACCTTTTGAACATTTTCACCCACAGTTTTTACCAAAAGTTATCATGTGCAGGTATCTGAGGTATTGGTTATTAGTGTAAGAACATAACTCTAGGACCTTCAGAGGGGATCAACCCATCCGGTGGAAAAATCTATGGGAAGGGATTAAGGGAAAAATCTCTCACAAGTTTCTCATCAGTGTGCTTTCTGAATTGTTCCACTAGGAATTTTAACAGAGACTAAATAGGCCTTTAATATAGCTCATTAATAATACTTCAGAAGGGCATGATTGGGCCTTGACATACCAAGATGCAGTAACTGTGGGGAAATCTTGACTTTTTACTGTTCATCAGTTTAATAATTTATAGAAACAGTTGGTTAATAGCAAAACTCCTATTAATTGATTAATGCATTAAGTCTAGCAGCAACTCTGTAAGGTAGGGAAGTATTATTATCATCCCCTTTTTACAGATGAAGAAATAGAGGAACAGCAACCTGAAGTGATTTGCCCATGGTCAAACAGCAAGTCAATGGCAGAGCCATAAGCAAACTCAGGTTTCCTGTTTCCTAACCCTGCTTTAATCACTTGACAACACTTCCCTCTGAAATGGCCTCAGTTAGCTTTAATTGTCTTTTACTTAGCTGGATATTTTTTTTAAAGTATTTTTTATATTTTTCAAAAAAAAAGTGTACATTCCAAAGAAAAGGGAAATCATGTTAGTGAAAGAGACAAGGGGCAGTCCTTGGGTGAATGTAGAATATATAAAGTGGAAGACTGATCTTAATTTCTCTCACATTCATAGGGGAGAGAAGCTTTCAATGTTTCAAAGTAAACCATTGATCACAGCTGTCTTATAGCTGAAGTATTCTCTTCCCCCACCCCCCAGTAATTTTATTATATGTGAAATGTTTTGAGTCAGGTTGGAGCTACCCAGACTGCAAAAATTTTAATCTAGTTCAATAAAACATTTAAAAAAAAAAGGTTTAATTTTCCTCTTTGTTACTCTGCCTAATGACCTAAGTTCAATGGGTTGAATATTTACTTTTTACTAATGATCCAGTACTTTCAACTCATGTAGAACTGTTTTAATTGTTTTTTAATGAGGTCAGGTAATGTATGATTTTTAATTACTTATTCTGAAGATCAGGCAATATGACAATCTAATTTTGCCTCCTTTATGTTATACAGTGTGTGGGGTGTGTGAGAGAGAAAACAACTAGGGCCATAGAGTAGGGAAGTACTCATAGCATTAATTTATACATTTGTCCTCATCCTCATTTAGCATTTAGCTCTCTGCTTAACAGAACAGATCCCTGCACCAGAAAACTTACAGTCTAAAAGTAAAATTGAATAGAAATAGGATGAAAGAATCCCAAATCAAAATTTGGGCTGGAGCATGGATATTAAAGCTTGAACACATAGCTGGGTTTTTAATAGTTTATTGAAGGGAAGGATAAAGGTAGCTCGATGTATATTGATGAAGTTATTTAGAGCTGTGTGGAGAAAAGTAATGATCTTTTGTGGAGGATTTAGATATTTCAAAATTTGGTTTTGTTTGAATGAAACCAAATGTTCAAATTCTCTGGGAAAAGGAACAGAGCCCTTGTCTGGGGGCCATTTGCATGGCTGGCTGCCCAGAAGCCCTGGACCCCGGAAAGCCCTGGGATCCCCTGCTCTGGGGCAGGCCATATGGCTGGCTGCTCCAAAGCTAGGGACTTCTGAAGCCCTGGGGTCCCTGGCCTAGGCACAATTTACATGGCTGAAGCTCCCAAAGCTGTGGACCCAGGAATCCCAGAGTCCCTAGCAGTTTGCCAGGCTGGCTGCTGAGGATCCAGACGTGTGAGCTGGCAGGAAACCAGGAAGTTGCCAATGGAAATCTGCCTGAGTTCTATCAGAATTTGGGCAAAATTGGACCATCTCCACAAAATGTTCAGATTTCACTGAATCAGGAAATTCCAATAAAACAATGTTTCATTGGAATTGTTTCAACCAGCTCCAGTTATTCCAGCCGTTTGGGGCAGTGTAATGTATGGTAAAGAATTGGAAGTAGTAGGAAATACAATGGGCTTTAATAAGGGTAGCTTGGGAAGAGAATGAGGTGAAGGAGTGGCATGAAGAAGGCAAAGATATAGGTAGGTCAGGATTAGTGTGTTTTGCAAGTGAGAAGTACACCTCTACCTCGATATAACGCTGTCCTCGGGAGCCAAAAAATCTTACCGCGTTATAGGTGAAACCGCATTATATCGAACTTGCTTTGATCCACCGGAGTGCGCAGCCCCGCCCCCCCCCCCCCCCCGGAGCGCTGCTTTACCGCGTTATATCCGAATTCTTGTTATATTGGGTCGCATTATATCGGGGTAGAGGTGTAGTTTTAAAATGATATATAAAAAGAGAGGGTGGTAGGCAGAGGACAGAAAAGAAATGGTCATAATGTCAGGGAAGGAAAATTATCTTAACTGCAGTTTGAATTAACTGGAGTGGAGTGATAAGAAAATGGGTCACATCAGTAAGGAGAAGGCTGCAGTAACTGAGATGAGATTGAGAGGTAGGACTAATATCTCAGCCACTGGGATAGAAAAGAGAGGATGGATTTTGGAGATGTAGAGAAAGCAATAGCAGGATTTGGCAAGGCGGGAGAAAGGAATTAAAGACAAGACCATGATTGCGAGTTTAGGTGATAGGAAAGATAGTGTTGATATTAATGGTGATAGGGGGAAAAAAAGGAAGGATGTAGCAGGAAAAGGTCAGGAATTTACTCTTTACTTGTTGGTCTTTATGTGACAATAAATTAAGGTATTATTTTTGTTACTTGATTCTAGATGTTGCCATTACTAAAATGTATGTGTTTATTTTTTTTAATTGTCTAATTTCTGCAGTCTATTTCTGTTGCTGGCTCTGTGTCTAGGTTACCTTGGAAACCATAATATTGGAGCAGTTTACAGCAGTAACTCTATGTATGATGCTTGAAAAAATGATGGTTTCAAAAGTTAGGTATGTTTTTATTTTTAAAAATGAGGAAATAACAAATACTGTTGTAAAGTTAGGAACATTCTTTTGTACATCAGGGTTGCTGCCTTTGTAAATTGGATAAAATCTTCTTTTAGATGAAAGTATTGTAGAAGCCATGTGGAGCTGAATATTGCTGGTTTGTTATCTGAAATCCTTTGTAGATGGAGCTGAGGTAGCCAGCAGGGCAAAGGAGGTGAATGTTGGTAATTTCATCCACTGAGGGTGATGTGTTAGCAGTTGGGCTGAAAAGATATCTAAGATTTTTTTTTTTTGCTTTTGCTGTTCATTTATTTTGCAGCAACTTCTTAGGCTTCACATACCGTACTTCTTTTGTTTAGTGCACCTGTTTCATAATCTTTCTCCTCATTTGCTGAAATCATGAAAGATCCGAGAAATAGCATTTCATAACAAGCTGTATTTTAATAATTAAATGGCATGATTTATCTTGTTTTGAATTTTAATGAAAAGTTCTAGAGATAATGTTTGCATTTAAATTTTAATAGAAGACAATTGAGATAATTTCATTCAAAATCTAATATTCCCTTTTTAGCATTGGGAAGCAAGTTAACTCAGGTCCAAAGCTATTAAACCTAAAATTGGGACGAAAGAACAAATCACCCACTGAATTTCTGAGCAGTTCTGATTTCAGGAATTGATTCAAGGTCCATTGAAGCCTATGACTTGAATCAGACCTCTGTATCCATTCAGTGACTTTCCAATGAGCTTTAGTTCAGGCCCCAGGGGAGCAGATGACTGAGTTGGTGACCTTGACAGGGAATGGGAGAGTAGGCTGATGACTGGCGAATGTGAAGGAAAGCACAAAAGGTTGAGTTCAGATCAGACAGGGTTGTCACAGAACAGGGTAAAATCAGAGAGTTGTAAAACAGAGGCCGCATGGGGAGGGCTTGCACTGGTGAAGGCAGGTTATGGAGCCAACACATGGGGAACACCAGGCTCAAGAAAGGATTGACGGAGAGTGGGGGAACCAGTGGGATGGGGAGGAAGGAATGAGATGAGAATTAGAAATGAAGGCAGAAAGTTGAAGGGAAATGAGCAGAATTTAAAAAAGGGATTCCATGTCTGGAAAGAAAGAAGGAGAGAATATAAAGAAGAAATGAGATGCACAGTATTGATAGCATTTCAAGATCATATAGAAGGTGTTACCACGCTCTGACTTTACTGCTGTAAGGCTGATCCTATACCTAGTGAAGTTGATGGCAAAATTGCATGAATTTTAATGGGAATAGAATCAAACACTAAAAAGGGTCAAAACAGAATACTAGATTACTACAAATGAGGAATTACCACCAACATTTATTACAATTTGAAACTAGATAAATTACTATTACAACTGACATTTTTTCAATCAAATTTGTTAACAGTCAGTTATTATCCAGATGGCAATGTGGATAAACCAGAGTATTCAGATTGGTTGGATGTTTATCTACCAAGGCAAGGCAGACATATGTCTTCATAGCAGTTGCTAATGATTTTGACTTTATTTAATTGGTATCTATAGAAATACCACCTGGCTAGGGTCTGGACTATCTTTTTACATTATACTATTGCTACCATTGTATGAGTTCGCTCAAATAGTCTTTCTATAGCAGTTGGAGAATTCTACTGTTTTCCTTGATTCCAAAGTAAAGTTAGTAGGAGAAAGGGTATTTTTTCCACTGAAAACTTAGATAAAAATGGGGGGAAAAGTCAAATTTCCATCACAAAGTTCAACTTTTTGGTGAAAAATTTTAGACTGAAACATTCTGTTTGAGGAAAAACTGCTGTGCTGCCTGATGGGAGTTATAATTCAGATGTCTCATGCTCCCGTTTTACTCCATAGTCTGGGCTCCATGGTCAGATTACATCTTCCATGATGCACCATGTTCTCGACTCATGGTGAGGGAAAACAGTTGTATGATGGCAGATGTAGTTTAATTTGGGAGAACGGGGACATGAGTAAACTAAAAATTCCATGCAGCACCATGGCAGGATAACAGGTCCAAATATTTTGTGTTTTGGCCGAAATATTTGTTTACAGGAGGGTTTTTTGGTTTTTTTTTACCCCTCCCACATTCCCAACACCCCCCCCCCCAAGTAAAAACAAACAATTTTCCCATTCAATGAAAAAAAAAAAAAGGAAAATTCAGCCAACTTATTCTAAAGTATAGTAGGATTATTCAATTTCCTAATGTTAAACTAAGATTATGAAGGATAGACTTTCTTGCTACTATTGGTACTGGCGGTAAATAGTTTTCTGTCTTCCTTTGTCTGGAAATGTTTGTCTCAAATAGTTGTAGCGGATATTTGATTTTCCTTTACATAGTTATTAATGCTCTAAAAAAGAGGTCCAGAATTTGTGACACTCACAATTTTAACAACTATTTTTCCTTGATACCATAATATGCTTTTATGTATTATATAGTTCAGGTACTGTGCTCACTAAACTGTGTGCCAGTTTTAATAACTTAAAGAAATCGTCTAAACGTTCTATGACATGTTGAGTGTAACTTTAGAATCCCATGACATTCAAAATCAGTCTTGTTAGCAATCATGTCCAGTATCTTTAACTTAAAACTGCTTGGTTTTAAGTAGGAGGAAGGCATTTGTTAAGCTAAAAAAATCACAACAGCATCATATTAGGAAGGTATATATTTTGGAGCTGATCCATGTGAAGAATGAAAGTTTTACATGTTTTAAGACCATTATCCACTAATATGCATTCTTTCCCTGTCTATGCTAGAGAGACAGAGATATTCCTACATAGATCACCTTTCAAGAGCGAAGTATAAACATTTCATCCTATGTAAAAATAGGAAGAAACTGATATAGTATTTTGCACAAGAAAGCTTGAAGTTAAAAGATGGAGGTTAAATTTCCTGCCTTTTTAATAAACAACAACACTTTTTATTAAGGCAAAGTTACAATTAAACATTAAAATACAACATTGTATATTACTTAGTCAGGGTCAGGTTAATGGATAAAGATTGTGGCTTTCTGTCTGAAAGACCTTTTCCTGCCTTAATATAAATGGATTTAAAAATCCAGGATTCTTCCATCATGCCTTAACCTTTCATCCTATGTACAAATAACTTATGTTTTTTGTTCTTGCCACTAGCATGAGAATTAAAAATACCATGCTGCAATTACAGTGCACATCAGAAAGTTAATATCAAGGAGTAGTCTTGAGATTTTTCCATTTATGGAACGATCTCAAGAACGATCACATTTATTATTATTGTCCAGAATAATTTTACTGTGTCCTGTTTCTGAATACATAGTTTTGCTCCAATTTCTAATTCATAGTGTGTGTTCAAACTTGTTTGGTTTTATAGAAAAACACTTATCCAAAGCTCTAGGCACATGTACAACTTTACAAATATATACAAGTTCAAATTCACTCATTGTTAACAGTCTATACAACCCACCAGAAGTAAATGCTCTCCACCTACCTCAACCTGTTCGCCTTTCTAGAACAATGGAAAATATAATCTTTACAACATACCTTTTAGATCAACAGATTTGAGCTATGTCAGACTAAGCAAACAGCAAGTTCCAGATTCTAGAGCCCTCCAGTGAGACTGTACGTCTAGGGAGCAGTTTCCTGAGCATCCCAATTGTTCTTGACTGCAGGGTAAGAAGATAAAGTGAGAGGTGGTCTCTAAACTACATAAAGGGTTGGTTTATAGATCAAAACTAATATTTTGAATTGCACCTCAGAACTAGTCAGAAGGCATTGCAGATTCTGGATAGCAGGTGTATATATGTAAGAAATGCTTCTAAGGAAACGGGCAGCTCCCATTCTGCACCGGCTGGAGTTTCTGAAGGAAACTCCTCAAGTGGAGTGTGTTATAGTAAAACATAGATAGCTTAAGTAAAGTCCACATTCAAATGAAAAGGTTATAGTCCTCTTTGACAAACACTGATCTGGAAAGCAGAGTTTTCTGACTTTATTATTCTGCAGACTGCTTTGTGATAGTGCACCTTTTCTGGACCCCTTGTCTTCCCAGGCTTTTAATCACCATAATTTTATGTTTTTTTATGCATTCTATGTTTGTTCTGGTGTGGACCACCAGAAATGGGTCCATGGCCATTAGTTTGAGAACCAATTTAGTTTAGGGATAGAGCTCTTCAGAAAATGGAAAATATATTTTACAAAAAAGTTCCTTTTTTTTTTTTTCAATTTTAATTGAAATGTTGCTTTGGTTAAATACTCCAGCCATTTCTATTTGTTAGTTATTACCTAGTATTAGTACAAATCAAATGATATCCTTTTTTGATGGGTGTGGGTTTTTTGTTTTGTTTTATTAGTTAGCATGGAAGCACTTGAAGATGTCTTAGGGGTAAATTTTCACAAATGTATTCTTGCTTTTATGTGCACAAATATGAATAGTTACACCCCTAACTACCTAATTTTAGGAATAAAACAAGTAGTGTGAGGAACAACCACCTAGATTTCCCACTGCAGTTCATTTTGCATGCATAAAGCTGTGGGCACAAATTAACTCTTAGGCTTTTGTTTTTCTTCCTCCACTATGAATATAAGATCAGTTTAAGTTCTACGATTGTTTCTTGGCAGTGACTGTATAGTTAAAGCTGTTTAACGTTCAACAGAACACACACAAAATGACTTTGGGGGATTTTTATGAAGAAACCTTTTTTTCCCCTTTAAGCCAACCATTTTTTTCCTCAAAAGGACACTGGAATACAAATTAAAAAAAAAAAAAGAAGCAGAAAATGTTTACAGAAATGAAGTAGTGTATTATACTTCTTTTATGTCGGATAAAAGCAGAAGCATACAGAAAATTGCTGTTTTTAACATACTAAAATTTTTGAAACAGCTTGCAAGCCCTTGCACACAATTTGCTTTACTAATTCAAATGCAATAATAATAAAAAGTATCTTGAAACATACGACAGTTTTGCTGCATTGAAATTTACTGTAATTTATACCTTTTGGAGATGTTTTTTATTACGGCTGTAGATTTACAGCCCTATGTATATGAAAGAAGAATGTCACAGTATTTTCTTTTCCATTTCTTTTGGACAACATGAATCAGTTCTTTCCCTTGAATTACACAGCTTCACTCTTCAGGATGAATTAGCAGTAGCGAGGAAAAAAAAGTGCACAGGAGATGCATAATCTGGGAGATTACTGTGATTAATTGAAAATGTGATTAATAGAAAATGTTCAGTAAAAGAAGAATTTGAAAAATATAGTTTAGAAAAACAACTTTTCTTTCAGTAATGGAGAAAAATGTTGCTAGTTATTAGGAGTTTATGTTCCGTTGCAGAATTTCTGAAAGCAGCTTTAGATTGTGTTTGTAATAAATATGTGTCAAAATTATGCCTGAAGAACTTGTGGCCTGATGCTGTTAAACATATCTGTTTGAGGTTACACGCTCCCCATGAGGCTATGGATACTGGCTTATACTGTGGGACAGCCAATTCAAGGAAAAACTACCCATCCATGGAAACTAAATCTTTTCCTCACCAAGACAGAGAAAAGATTGGTGGTTAGAGTACCACCATTTTGAAATGGAGGAGGCACTTTCACTTGCACTAGCCAACAAGGGCGGGGAACTGTGGGAGAGTATTTCTTATGAAAGACAGGGAGAGAAGGGGAAATTAATCTTTACTTTTAAAACCCCTGATAAATAGAATTCATTCAGCTGATTTTCCTACTTTCACATTTCCTGATTCTTGAGACACTCAGTTCCAAGGTGGGATGGGCAGCCTGTTGGGGCAGGTTCAACTTTATAATTTTTGTGAGAACCAATGAGGTAATTCTTTTCTCCCCCATCAAAATTGAAAGACTAGTTGCCCACTCCCACCCCCATTGTGTAAATCTAGACTGCGCCTCCCTGGCTCTCACAAAAGTTATAAAGCTGAACTTGTTACAATAGAGGTGTATGAGTGTGTGTAGAGAGATCTAGATTATCTATAGATATACAAACACCTGACAGGGATGATGTAGGTTTACGTGGTCCTGCCTCTCGAGGCCCCTTCCAGTCCTACATTTCTATAATTCTATATGAAAGGAAATATTTTAAAAAGTATTCCTTGGGGTTTTCAAAATTGTAGTTAGGAAACTGTTAGTTCACCACAAAAAGACTGTTTTTAAACTATGAATATCCCAACATTTCTGTGCCAAAATTGTGAATTTGCACCTGTTGCAAATTCTCATGGCATTTCATGGTGGATGTGCTAATTTTTTATCTTAGATAACACATACGGGGGGAAAATGACTAAGAATAGCATTTGTGGCAAATGGCTGTTTAGAAAAGAAAACTAGTGGCTTCTCATTCTTCTACAACAAATATCACAGATGTCCCTACAAGCAGGATTTTAGAATTCCCGAAGTTTGCAGATAATTCATTCCTTGCACATTTCTATTGTCATACCATTGCATTTTTGGTATAGCTGGCAAGCAAACCACTTAATATTGTACAATGAAGTGAAGTTTGTCTACCATTATAACTAAATCTGTGCATTCATATGTGAAGGGGGAGGATTTGTTAGGGTTTATGCAGCCTTAGGTCTTCAAATGACAGAGATAATGCCTCCCCCTCTCTTTCACACACAGATGTAGTAGATCTTTTCATTTAATGTTCTTATGTGTCTTTTTGTGAAATATTACATCATTTTAGGGAGAGAATTCTTTCTCAATCAAGCTCTCATGGGGAGAGTGTTATATCTTTTAAACAGGTTTTGTTTCATTCAGAGTTGACATTAAGCTGATGCAGACAGTATTTTATAGAATAGTATCCACATCCCTGGAGGGGGAATCTGGAATAAAAAACAAGCCACAACAACAACTCAAAAACCAGTGTGTAGAAATACTGCCCTGCAGTCCTGCCTGGATTTATCTTACAGTACAATTGCAGAATCAGCAATGTATGTTCAATACAGTATGAAAGCATGAGATGTGCAATTCCCATTAACAGCGATCTCTTGCTGGAAATGTAATCCTTCCGCCTTTTTGCAAGGACAAGGTATTTTAAACATCACAAGGCAATGCAACAAATGAGGCTTCCACTGTGCAAAATTACAACACAAAAAACAGACCAGTTGGCTCCAAAAGAGAGGTGCAGTCTGGAAAGTAACTTGGATTGTGGACACATTAGTATTTTTGTGATCATATGAGTAAATAAACACAAAGATTGTGGTATGGGGAAGATCCCAAGTAAAGCCAAAAATCTGTGTTAGTGTTTGGGGTTCAGTGAGCATAGAAACAGCTGCCCGAGGATCTCAGAGGTGCAGAAAGTCCCCGTTACCTCACAATAGCAGGGAGTGCTGCTGCCTATTGCTCATCTTCTCCCTTCATGAACTCTCCAGCTTTTTCCTCACTGTTCCCTGCCACTGTGCACTGCTTCCATTCCCAGCCTCACCGTCCTTCCTAACCTGCACACTACTTCTGGTCCAGTCCTATAAAATCACTGCCCCCATTGCCACTTCTTCCTTCTTAATTCCGGGCTCCTGCTGTTTCCCAAGTAGGCAGTAAATCTCTGTACACAAGCATTTATGGCCTGAGGTCTTTAGGTGTAGAAGGCGACAATAAGGATCAGGATTAAATGAAAGATTGTCTAGTGAGTAGGGACTAGCTTGGGACTCAGGAGACTTAGGTTTAGTTTATTGCTCCACCACAGACTTCCTGTGTGACCTTGAGCAAATCAGTTGGGGCCAGCTTTTTAAAAGATATTGAGATACCTAACTCTCACTGAAATCAATGGGAGTTAGACTTTTAAAGGTATTTAGGTGCCTGGATCTGGTCTGTTCCTCAGCTGCAAAATGGGGATAGCAATACTTTTCTTCATCAGTGGCTCTCAACCTTTCCAGACAACTGTACCCCTTTCAGGAGTCTGATTTGTCCTCTGTACTCCCAAGTTACACCTCACTTAAAATTACTTGCTTACAAAATCAGGCATAAAAATACAAAAGTGTCACAGCACTCTATTACTGAAATATTGCTTACTTTCTCATTTTTACCATATATTATAAAATAAATCAATTGGAATATAAATATTGTACTTACATTTCAGTGTATAGCATATAGAGCAGTTTAAACAAGTCAATGTATGAAATTTTAGTTTGTACTGACTTTGCTAGTGCTTTTTGTGTAGCCTGTTGTAAAACTAAGCAAATATCTGAGTAGTTGATCTTCCCCCTGGAAGATCTCTACATACCCCCAGAGATACATGTACCCTGGGTTGAGAACCACTGCTCTACGTCACGGGGTCTTCTGGGGATAAAAACAATAAAGATTGTGAGGTGTTCAACTATTACAGTGAAGAGGTCATATAAATACCCAAGACTGAAAAAGACATATGCCGACATATGCAGTTAGCCTGGTGCGGGGGAGAGGGGCAAGTCAGCTGTTATTACTCAAAGGAATGGGCCAGCATAGTGAGATTGCTGGCTTCTACTATGCCATCCAATAGCCTGACAAAAAGGGAAAAGAAGTAGTTTCAACAGAGAATAAAACAAATGTCTTAAAAGCTCCAGCTGTCTACAAAAAGCCTATTTATTAGTAATAAATTCCACTAACAGCTTGACGAAAATGTGAAAGTAAGAAGTAGCATCCTTTCTCAAACTATCTTGTAGTGCAGAAAATTGCCCACTGAAAAAGCTGCCAACTGTACAGGTTAAATTTTTAATGGCGCTGCTATGAACTCAGCTGAACTCTGGTAGTCTTGCATAGTCAGATAGATTACGTGAAGGAAAATAGAGCTTCCAGAATAAGTAGTGGTGTCATGAATAGGGCTGGTCACTAAATGTTTTGATTTTTTCCCCCTGTTAAGTGCCAATTTAATGAAACCATTGTTTTGTGTGTGGGAAACCGCCAGTGTGATAAATATTGCAACCCTGTGTAATGTTTTTGTGGACAATGTAAGAAATGTAAGGTAAGAAATGTTAAAATCAAGTTTACATTGACAGTGTGACACAGGCTTTCAGTAGTGAGGGATCATGGTACCTGTGGGCACAAATGGCCAAGTAGATATTTCAATTTATTACAATTGGTTATTTGCAATCTAAGTCTCCAGTCCTGCAAACGCTTACATGTGAGTAACTTTATGAACATCAATAGTCCATCTGAGTTGCTGGATTCTGGGTCTGCTATTTATTTTTATTTATTATTTTATTACTACTATTATAAAACATTTATATTGTACTAGTACCTACAGGCAGCGCCAGCTCCAGGGTTTTTGCCGCCCCAGGCAGCCAAAAACCAAAAAAAAAAAAGCCACGATCACTATCTGCGGCGGCAATTCGGCGGGAGGTCCTTCGCTCCGAGCGGGAGTGAGGGACCCTCCGCCGAATTGCCACCGAATAGCTGGACGTGCCGCCCCTCTCCCAAGTGGCCGCCCCAAGCACCTGCTTGTTAAACTGGTGCCTGGAGCCGGCCCTGCCTACAGGCATCAACCAGGTTTGGACCCACTGTTCTAATATACACTGTACAAATATATTTTTATGGTAGAAGTCACGAGTTATACAGGGTTTTACAAGTTGTTCTTAGTGAATGAGTAGCATACAGTCTTTGTGAAAGTTTGCTCTCTGCCTTAATCTCTCTAACCTCAGGTAATTTTTAGTGCTGTGTTACTTCATGGGAACCGACCATTGTTGTTTGGGCTGAGATTTCTGAAAAAGGGATTTGCCTATGTGCCTCTTTTGACAACCACTGTTCAATGGCTGGTGTATATAACAGAAGTAAACAAATTGCACTAAGAAAATACCCAGATTCCATGTCACTGATTTCTCCTCCAAAAGAAACTGATCTGCAAGGCCAGAATTTCTGCTACTACTTGGCACAGGGGCAACAATATAATAAATTTCAATCCTTTCCCAAGAGCTTTTAATTTAACAAAGTCGTCATGGCTACAAACAAGTGGGAAGGAATGGGGTGAAGGAGTCAGAGGATAGTAGGATGCGTATGATTTTTTCGCCAGTCAATATTAGCCTTCTACCTGATTAGCTGTTATCTGGTTGCAGTTTTCTGTATGAATTATAGACGAGGTGAGTTTTTAAGTGACTTTTGATAAGATGGTAACTTTTCTGATTTTGACTGGAAGCTTTTTCCATCTATAAAGATTGGCATGGAAGAAAACACAGAAATCACTTATTCTTTTAGTGCATCTGTTTACCAAACTTGTGAAATCAGTAAAACAATATCTATCTCACAGTGTTGTAATTGGGTTTAATTAATTTCTTTAACATCATTAAATGACAGTTATATGTAAATTCCAGATATTAAGTTGGTAGTGTCTCTCTGTTGGTTAAGCAACACAAAGCTAGACTGAGAGCTTAATAGAAAGGAACTGGGATTCAGGGAATTACACAATCGCCTGGTGGGGGAAGGCAGTTTACTGCATCCCTGAAAGGGGTGCTGCTTCCTTCCCTCCTTGGTGCAAGCCCAGCTCCACTGGTTGCTGAGAGGAGAGATGATTCCACCTATCTTCACTCCTCTCTGCTCTCTACCAGCCCACTTGCTTGAGGGGAAGAGTATTGAGCATGCAGCTTCTGTTCTGTCCGAAGGTCCTACAGGGCTGCACAGGAGGATGAGGGAGTGGAGATGTCCCATTTTTAATGGGATAGTCCCGTATTTAAGCCCTCTTCCAGGTGTCCCGATTTTTTGTTAAATACAGGCAAACTGTCCTGTATTTTCTGCCTCCCCCCTTATTTCAGTACTGATGGGTCCTGCTGCTGGCCAGATCCCTGCTCACCACCCGCCTTCCCACCAATGGTGAGTGTGTGTGTGTGTGTGTGGGGGGGGGGGGTCGACAATGGGTGTGGTGTGCAAGACTGATGGCAGAAGCTGCAGCACGTGGGGCCAAGGGGCTCCCCCTGCTGGTTCATCAGCACAGTCCCTGCTGTGTGCCAGTTTTCGGCCAGCAGGGCCCTGCTCCCATCCTATCAGGGCTGGCTCCAGACACCAGCGGAGGAAGCACGTGCCTGGGGCGACACATGCTAAGGGGCGGCATTCCGTCCATTCTTGGGGCGGCACAGTCCAAGAATTTTTTTCTTTTTTGCTTCGGCAATCTGAGCAGCCTTTTTTTTTGTTGTTGTTGCTTGGGGCGGCAAAAATGGTAGAGCCGGCCGTGCATCCTATTTCCCGCCAGCAGTCAGGTTGGGAAGACACAACACCAGGTACTGGGAGAGGCGGGCCTAGGAGGGCGGAGAGCGCCAGGCAGGGAGGGTTTGATCAGTCAGTCACCCACACCCTCCGTGTGTGAGAGAGGGGTAGGGGTGTGGCAGGGTTGCCAGGTGTCCATATAAAAGCATTAGAAGATAAACTCTAGCACTGTAAGTGTTACAACTCCTAGCAAAAAACCCACCACTTCAAAGGCCTGATCCTGTCATCCTTTCACATCCCAGCTTCCACATATTTGATCTCTAATATTACGCTGGCAAGAGATACAGATCTCTCTCCTTCTTTCTATTGTAACAGAGTTAGGCTACATTTTGTTGAAGGAATGAGTTTTGAATTGTGTATCAGAGAGTAGGTTGTGTGGAATGTTAAAGTTTTTACCATATGGAGCACAAGAGAACACTAAGTAGCAGTGGCCAGCTGCCAATGAATAACTCAATAAGCTTGCCAACAGCAAACCAGATGTTTGCCCTTAAAACAACCTCTTTTCTCTACTTGAAAAGAACTAAACATTAAGATATACCTTGTTCTAAACGCAGGCACAACATTTCATTGGACTACGATTTTTTTTTAAAGCGTGAAAACACTTAAACAAAGGTGCCCTACTTCTAACAAATTATCAACTTTTTTTATACTAAAGTACCAGTCCCTTTTATAACTTAACCTGGTGCATAACCATTCTCTGGAAAAAAACAAAACAAACAAACAAACAAAAACCTGTTTGTTTTGTTTGCCAATATGCTGGAAGTAAACTGGCATGATTAGAACTAGTGTTTGTTCATATGTTTCTTTGGAGATAGTACTTAAAGCCCCACAGCAAGCAGATCCATTTCCAAAACCAAAGGAAACACCAAACTAATGCCATTCAAAGAGTTATGTAAATTCTTTCAAAAGGAACTGAAGAGTGGTGGGTGTCTTTGTTCTTGGAAAGGGTATTCTATAGTGTGCAATTACTGTTTAATTCCAGGGTTACTGCAGAGATACACAGGTTGATATAATTGCTAGAACTGATAGAAAAAATAAAACATTTTTAGGTCAAAAAAGTTAATCTAGAAACAATTTTTGCCAGATTTTTTGTTTTGACATTTTCTAACCAGTGCTGATGTTAACCCATTAAAGGCCAAAATCATATTGCTTTATTCATGTGAGTTAGCCTATTGAAGTCAATGGGACTATGTGCATGCATGAGGCTAGTAGACATTGGCCCTACCCCTTCTCTCTTGCCCCTTTTAAAAAAAACCCTACATTACCTTAATTAATGGCTGAGCAAATAAAGAGTCCTGGCAAGGATGGCCTTGTGGTTAAGGCACTTGAGTAGAACTTGAGCAATCTGAGCTTTATTCTCACTTCTGAAACATATATATTGTGTGAACTCTGGTGAGTCACTTAATCTCTTTTTGTTTCAGATCCCTATTTGTTAAATGAGGAATAAAATGTTCCTATCTCACAGGAGACCTGTGAGGATACATTCCTGAACTTAAGTGAGATACTCCGCCATTACAGTGATGGGGACCATATAAGAACCTAGGTACTGTATATGCTGAAAGCACAAAATGAAAATCATATTAATATGAAAGAAACCATGATGGCCACTTAGAAAAGGAGCATATCTACCTGAGCATTTATGCTAGACTTCTATGGGTTTCAGTCCAGCATAGGGTGATATGGGCTTCTTGTGGATCTGCCAGCTTTTTAAGCAAAGCTTGTTGCTTTTTCATCCCATTGGAATGGTGTGTTTGGAATCTCTATGGTGGGGTCCTTATGGAGATATCCTCCTGCAGAGCTGTCTTTCATAGTTTCCATCACTGGAGGAGATGCTATGGTACTTGGATTGAAGCTTAAGGGAGTCTATGTTGATGCAATTTACATTTTTCAACATCCTCCTCAGCATGTAAGTTGCATCAACTCATATATCATTATACACATACCCACTTACAAGTATGTAATTTACATCCCACTATGCATCGCCTCTGCGTTTTTATCACTGAGGCTAAGGGAGCTGACAAAACTGATGTTTCAAAGTCCATGAGAGTATAATGGAAAAAAAAAAATAACAGGAGGTCATAAGAAGCTGTAAATTAAGGAGGCCATCTCACAGTTCTTAAAATATATTTGTTTTAAATAGTCTAAAACCAAAACAATCAGTGTATCTGCTGAAAATGTAAATGGCTGATCCATCCCTATGACACACAAACCAAAGCATTGGTCAGCAAGGACAGATTTGGCGAGAAGCTCAATCAAGCACCCAATGGAAACAAGTGTGACTTACTTTCTGATATGTCGCAGCCTACACTTCCTGGCCCTTACCTCAATACAGGCACATCAACTTACTAAGGGCACAGAAATGGTTGTACCATAGCAGCCTTCCTCATCATTTTTAGAATCTTAACAACTGCAAAGTGCACTGTGCCTATGTGTTTGTGCTTCTTGACCTGCATTACTGTTTAAATGGTTTCTAGTACCAATACCAGTTAATTTGCTGTTGGTGCTTTGGTTCTGGAGGAACAAGTTGAAAGAACTAAGATAGTAAACATGTGATATTAAAAACCACCACTATTAGTGAAGAGTTCAATAGAAAAAAATGGAACATTGACCATTGAAAGACAATGTAATTAAATTAGATCCAGTAAATTCAGCAATTAATTGGGGGTACTGTAAGGTTCAATGGGAGACGGGTTTTGACAAAAAAATTGTCAAAATAGAGCAACTCTGTTAATGGCTGTACAAATTCATGGGCAGTAGTGCCATCAAAATGTGCAGTAACGGGAAAGGATGGTAGTATTTTTCTCATGCAGTTAAAGAGGAAGAAACATACAAATTAAATTAAGGGAAAACTCACTTTTGAAATATGCTATACTACAAAGTCACACTGTTAGCACTAGCATAAAAAGCTGGGCAGACATGATAACACCACCTGATCAACTGGTTGCCTTAGTAACCCAGGCATAAATGTGTAGCTGCAGGTAAGCTCATCACTATCAGGGGATGCATGGAACATGCAAAAGGACCAAGACCACCATTTAGAGATCCCAGGAAAAATATCATAAAGTAGTTCTGTTGGTTAAAGCAGAATAAACAGAAAGGTAGATGAGCCCAGTTATTGCAAACATTGATCTGGGGAGAAACAGACATAATATTTATAGTGTGCCCATGCTATTTGCAATTTTTAATTTCTGTTTATGAACTTGGGAGACAAACACATATTTCTGCATCTTTTCTCTTAGAATTTTAACTGCTGTGGCTTTTGAAGATAAAATTTTGAATCTTTTTTGAGCAAGAATTGTAAGAGGTCCCTGGATGTCTGTCTCTTTTTGATTTCTGCTGCCTTGAATTATTTCTGCTCTCTTTTGCTTGAAGTATATTAAAACCTTGAGCCTTATTGTAACCAAAATCTTTTTTATTCCAAGTTACAAAATAGAGATTAAAATAATAAGTTATCAAAATAAAGAATTTATTTTATATAAATAATATTTGAGTATACATAAATATTAAATATCTATTAAAGGACCCTGGGTCATAGATCATATTTTTCTATGTCTTCTATGAATTACTGAGCATACTATTGGGCATTCAGAAATAATGACTCGTGATATACATATAGTTTAAAACACATATCCTATTAAAAAAGTTATTTTGTGTGAATGGATCTTGGAAACTTCCATTCCTCTTTTATTTTATTTTATTTTATTTTAATATTCCATTGTCTAAATAGGAAATATATATATTTTTCCCCAGTTGACTGTGGATGTCCTATATAGTACAGGTTTATTTCTAAACGATATTATTTATATTATGGTAGTGCTTAGAGGCATGGCTGGCGCTTCCACTAGGCGACCCTAGGCAGTCGCCTAGGGCGGCAGGATTTGGGGGGGCGGCATTTTGCCGCCCTCGGCGGAAATTCAGCGGCGGGGGGTCCTTCCGCTCCAGATCTTCGGCAGAAATTCGGCAGTGGGTCCTTCACTCACTCCGGGACCCGCCGCCGAAGTGGCCCGAAGACGAGGAGCAGAAGGACCCCCACCGCCAAAGACCCCAGGCTCCTGAATGCTCAGAGGAGGAGCGCTGCCGCCTAGGCGCAGCTCCTGCTTAGAGGCCACAATTAGGTTTCATATGTATAATGTAAAGATGGTCCCTGCCCCAGTGGGCGTACAATGTGTAGGACTGACCTGCCTAAGAGTATGTCTCTCTTTCTCCATAACATAGTGTTACAGCTGAGATCAGCAGAGGTGCTTGACCTGTAGTCATGTTAATAAAAATAGTACAGTGTTTAGCTAGGGCTCTTAAGTGCTATGGTAATACAAGTAATAAATAACAATAATGAACTGTTGGCTAGGAATTCCCTGAAAGAGCTCCTTGGCTTTGGAATTTGCTCTGCACTTTGGTCCAAAGTAACTTTGAAATGTATTGACCTTCAGGGCACGCTGACAGGCATTTTAAAATAATGGAGAATTGAGATGTGGTGGATTATTGGAGGGAGAGTTTGACTTAGCTTTTAATTTTCATGGCTTTTTTTATTATAGGTCATATTGGATGGTATTGCTGCAGTCCAGTTAAGTTGGTGTTCTCACTTTTGTGAGTTTTTTTTTAACATTGCTTCAGTACTTCTGCTAATGCTTAGCTAATGGTGATCTACTGAAAAGAAACATTAATTCTTTGGGGGACAAATTGGGGAATGAGCAAGTCTGCTACTTCAAGATTCTCTCTGAAATGAGTTATTGACAACTAAAAAAAATGTGATTGGGGATCTAGAATTTCCTGTGAACACATACAAACAACTTTTGTGCATACATACATTTGAGAAATGTGACTGACACTGACCCTGTTTAAGCTGCCTGGATATAGTGCAATGTCATAATCAGTTGTGACAATAATGTCAAACTACTCCAGAGCAGCCATGCAGATGAGTGAATAAATCAACCACGCTGAGGTTTGGCAAGGATGATCCTTAAGGTAGTGACAGCACACCTTGTGGAGTTAAAGGCTTTTTGACTTATAAAAGTAGCAGGAGGTCCAAATCAGACGATTTCACTTCAAACCCTGGAGCAGTTTTAATCCACATCTGAACCCTTATGCCCATTTTATTTACAATTGTTTTTGTTGACCAGGTTACCAACCATTTTTTCCTGTAATATAAAATCATGTTTTGATCATTTAAAAAAACCCAACAGTGAATGGTTTTCTACTTAGAACATCTATTCCTACACCAAAATCAAGGCCTGTGCAAGTGTTTTATGTATATGTACAGTATCTATATTTTTCATCATCAGTTTTTCTCACTCTCCTGCTCTGTTTCCCTCCCCCAACACACACACACAAGCAGAGCATATCTTCTATCTAGCATAAGAACTTAATTTCAATTAAAGTTTTCAAACTGACAGTGTCTCCGGGTGTTTGGAAACAGTCTAAAAAACTCATCCTGCAAAGGATTATGGGGAAGATTGAGTGTTTAGAATTGCAACCAAGCTTAAGCAAGCACATTGGATACCACTGGAAAAATCTGCAGAAGCTTTGGAAAATCAGTTTTTCAGAAGCACAAAGAATTCTTGCTGCCCCAATTGAGCTGATAGCAGCCAATGACCAACCTATATCTATTGTAGAGGATTCGTAGAGCTGTTCAGAAAATGTCTAGTGTCTTGTTAACAGCTCCCCGAGGAAGGCTAGCAAGATTTTTGGTAACAGTTATTCCTCATATTGGATTTATGAATGTGTTCAGAAGCAAGAAATAATTTGGGGGTTTTCAGGCTGGGCTTTTTAAAAATTAAATGGTTATTACATTTTACAATGAAAAAGGAAGAGAGATTTAAATAACATCAAATAATGGCTTCCCAAAAATATCACTTAAAAAAAAAAAGGTAAAGAAAGACCCTGACTTATACAGAGAGTATGGGATAAATTGACTTTATGAATCAGATATCACTACAATTGTTATTACTGCAGCTAAGAGTGAACTTGCAGGAGTCTGCAACGGGGTGCTCAGATAACATAGCACAACAACAAAGCAAAACAAATTAAAGCAAAAATGAAAGCCCAGAGGAAGGAGGGAGAAATGAGAGAATCATTACAATTTACCTTCCCACTTCCAACCAACACTGATAGCCACAGCTGCAGGCAAGTCCAAGGCTGTTCAATTTCAGTGCCTTACACTTGCAAAATATTTCTAGGAATAGCTTCCAAATTATTAGTAAAATGTGCATGATGCTTTAAAGACATGTATGAAGATAAGAACCATGCCTCAAAAAGTTTGCAGTGTAAGGGCTTGATGTAACATTCACTGACTTAAGTGAGCATTGGGCTGGCACCTAAATGGATACTGTTGCCCCTTTTTGGCCAGAGCAGTTACCCAGTATTTGGAACCTTGATGGGTTGTTTCTGTTAGGAGGAGGAATGGTGCAATCCTGTATATATACAAAAAATGTACACAAGTCCTGTTCCCCTAAAGACAGTAGAAACAAATAGGGGAGGCAGTTTCCTTGTTCAGAAATCTATGGCTGTCTTTCCAGTGAATAACTGTTCCTTTTGGCTTCCTCACAGGGCCATGTTCACCACTGGTTGTCACTCTTTTTGCAGGCTTTCTCCTGGCTTTCTGCCTCACACACATGCAGACACACTCAGCTGTGACCAATCAATCTCCTCCAACCACAGCATTTGCAATCATTCCTCAGGAAACTTCTCCACCCCACATGGTTTAGCTCAGGGGTTCTCAAACTGAGGGTCGGGACCGCTCAGGGGGTCGCAAGGTTATTACGTGAGGGGGTCACAAGCGGTCAACCTCCACCCCAGTACAAAAGTTTGAGAACCACTGGTTTAGCTTCTGCTTAGCTTTGACATGTGGCACCTTGGTTTGGGCGGTGACTTCCAATTCCTTCAGCTATCACTATACAAAGACGGGGTGGGTGAGGTAATACCTTTTATTGGACCAACTTCTGATGGTTAGACAGACATGCTTTCGAGTTTACACAGAGCTGAAGCTGAAGAAGAGCTCCAGATAAGCTTGAAAGTTTGTCTATCTCACCAACAGAAGTTGGTCCGATAAAAGGTATTACCTCACCCACCTTGTCTCTAAAATCTGGGGACTGACATGGCTACACCAACACTGCATACAGCACTATAAAAAGAGACATTTAATTGTTCCTTGTATTTAGCCTGAATGAAAGTGGTTAATACAACCACTGACTTTAACCATGTCTGTGATTGATCAACATCTCAATGACACACTTAATGGCAACCATTCACACCTTCCAGCATAATAATACAAAATATAGGCAAAGAATGACAAGACAAGATGCAAATTAAAGCAAAGTGTTTGTGCAGGTATATAATTGTACCATAGCGCTGAGTGAGTGAGTTGTTTGTTTGTGTTTGTGTCAGTTTGCCTGGACGAAGGAAATGTCTTAGCAGTTGGCCATAAAGACCAGAGATCCACGTATCTTTTTTAATTGTAGCTTTACTTTTTCACTTCATTAGTGGAATGTTTGCCAAACAAAAAGAAGCTTTAACTCCATTTGTCCAGAGCACAGAACAGTCATTTCCCAAAGTCAGGAATAAAAAGGGCTTGTCTTCATGTACAATGCTACAGTGGCACAGTTGCACCACTGTAGTGCTGTATTGAAGACGCTCCTACACCGATGGAGGAACTTCTCCCATCGGTGTAGTTAATCCACCTCCCCAAGAGGCAGTAGCTATGTTGGAGGGGAAAATTCTCCCAGCAACATAACGCAGTCTAAACAGCAGGTTAGGTCCGTATAACTACGTCACTCAGGGGTGTAGATTTTTCACATCCCTGAGCGACATAGTTATACCAGTATAGGATTGTAGTGGAGACCTGTCCTAAATCTCTTTTAATGTTAATTTTCCAAGATAGGGTTATCTAGTTGTTGTGTGCTAGCAAGGATTAGCCAGGATCCTTAGCACATAGTTGCTAGAAGAGATGTGAAAGGGAAAATCATCTGGGTTCCAAAACTTGGGGTGGAAATATGGGATATTCAGGGGTGAGTTTAGAGGTTGTGGTTCCCCCATGCACCAGTGGGAAGTTTGTATTATGAGGCAAACATCAGTAAGTGGACAAGGAGAGTCCACTTCATGTGGCTCCCAAAGCATTAACCATGCAGGAATATCACACTAATTTAATTCGATGATAAAAATGAGGAACCTCCCTCTCAAGGCTGAGGTAAAGTGATTCTTGTTACTATATTTGTATTTCTGTATATTTTAGTAAGGCAGAAGTTCAAAACAGACCCACAAGCACAGTCAGATGTCATTCCAGAAGAAGAAAATCAATAAAGTATTCCAGAAAAAAGTACACGGGCTGTCATGGAAAAAAAAGCAGACAGAGCTGTCTGCAAATTAAGAAAGCTGCATTCCGGCAAGTCATGCTCTTCCTGTGCAGACTCAAAGATAGGTGTGGATGTCTGAATTATATAGAAGAATACATTTAAAATTGATACTTAGATTGAACTACAGTGAAGTAGTAATTAGTGTTTCAGATACGGCTATCAAAATGAATAAGGAATTGCATTCTAATTAATCAGGAGTGAAAAATACTGAAATTATTTCATGGATAGACAAAGATGAAATACCAAATCACCCATGGAGAATGATGGGGAATTACAGACATTTTGACATAGAACAGAAATGGAATTCTTCTCATGGAAAACTTAATCAAGATTGTGATGATTATATCTGTATTATTTGTACACTGCACAATGTGTACTAGGCACTTTTAAAAATATTTGAAATTGCAGTTTCATGGCACCAAAACCAGTACAGTAATTAGCTAGACAAAGTCAATTTTAGCAAGGTCCTGAAGCAACTCTAACAAGAGTTCACAATTCATAAGAATTGAGTGTGATAAACAAGTATCCCAAAGTTTGGAAGTACCTAAATTCCTCCAGACAAATTCGGCTCCTCAATCACTGACACAAAACAGTAAAGTGAAGTATTATGATTAGTGATGAGAATTGATGGTGACTAAATTGATAGATTTAGTCAATCATAGAAAGAAATATTTCTTTTTTTTTTAATCTGTTCTTTTATTTTTTATTTTTTTTAAAGCTAATGCTTATAAAAGCTGCTTGATTGACAGTTCTTGTCAACAGTCATTTGTTTATCTACATAAAAGATAACCCTGGACCCCTGTCTGTGTGCCGCAACACTTACCATGATGGACTACCTCTGAAAGTGAGAACAACTTCCTCTATGCCTATTTTAGATCTCCTCCTCTCTGGTAAGAATGACAAATGGAGTTGGTCAAGAAAAAAGATTCACAAAAACTTTGTCAATATTTTTAGGGGATTGTGGGGGTTGAAAAAAAAGTAAAAAAAACCCAAACTTCTAAAATTTCCCCCCAGCTCTGACAATAAGGGTGCCTATTATATTAAGGATCACTGTCCAGCAGGAAGCGGATGGAGACTGGTCATTTATTCCATACAGATCAATGAACAGCCATACAATGGTAACAATTTTTTAATCACTGCTGAGGTTAATTCAAACCGGTGATCTAGAGGTGAGAATCTGAACTCTGTAACCAATCCCTTGATCTATCTAATCCTTCAATAAATTATTCTTTTACTTCTCAAGGAGGAAGCTCTGTGGTTACCATGTGAGATAGGGGAGCTTGTTAATCCACTGCCATGGAGGCCAAGTGGACTCTGAAGTCTTCAGGGCACCTTGGGCTAGGATTTGGACTGTTATGAACATACATTAAATATCATTTAGCCAAATGTAGCATTTTTATTAAAAAAAATCCCAATATAGTATTTATTTGCTCAAGCTGTTTTTTCCTCAGTTTCATTGAAAAGATCAGGAGAGCGCAGTATGTGGCAGTTACTGTTCATTGTTTAAAGGTGACAGTCAATGGGTTTGATTTTCCTTTCAAAAGAAATTGTCACAGAGTGGCTGGCCCCTGTAACTGAAGTATGTCCAGCTCCCCTGTGCCAAATCAGATGCCACCAGCTGGGCCAACTGAGGGGGGCAGGGCTGCATCTGGGACTATAAAGGGTGAGAGAGAGACCCAGTGAGGGGGAAGTGGGGAACTGGTAGAGAGAGAGAGAGAGAGAGTGCATGCTACAAAGCTGAAGGAAACAGGAGCAGCAGGACTGCCAGGGTACATTGTCACAGCAACTAAACACCCGCGGATGGCTGTGTCAGCTGACTTGGGCTCGTGGGGCTGTAAAATTGCTGTGTAAGTGTTCAGGCTCAGACTGGAACCTGAATTCTTGGACCCTGTGATGGAGGAGGGTCCCAGAGCCCAGGCTGCAGCCTGAGCCCAAACATCTACCCTGCAATTTTTAGCCCCGCAAGACTGAGTCAGCTGACCTGGGCCAGTTGCGGCTGTGCCGCAGCTGTTTTATTCCAGGGTAGATGTGTACCTGGGAAAGGAGGCAGTGAGAGCCCGAAATGTAAAGGATGAGCTAAGGAACTGGTTGGTTTGTTAGTTTAAGTCTGGACAATAAACCTTCCTGAGACTGTGGGTGTGGCAGTGAGTCCTTAACAAGTTGGGGAGAAGCTCTACCTAGTGAGGAGGGCTTTAAACTAGGTTCACCGGGGGAAGGAGACCAAAGCCCTGAGGTAAGTGGGGAAGTGGGATACCGGGAGGAAGCACGAGCAGGAGAGCACAAGAGGGGAGGACTCCTGCCTCATACTGAGAAAGCAGGACAATCAGCGAGTTATCTTAAGTGCCTATACACAAATGCAAGAAGACTGGGAAACAAGCAGGGAGAACTGGAAGTCCTGGCACAGTCAAGGAATTATGATGTGATTGGAATAACAGAGACTTGGTGGGATAACTCACATGACTGGAGTACTGTCATGGATGGATATAAACTGTTCAGGAAGGACAGGCAGGGCAGAAAAGGTGGGGGAGTTGCATTGTATGTAAGAGAGCAGTATGACTGCTCAGAGCTCCAGTATGAAACTGCAGAAAAACCTGAGAGTCTCTGGATTAAGTTGAGAAGTGTGAGCAACAAGGGTGATGTCGTGGTGGGAGTCTTCTATAGACACCCAGACCAGGGGGATGAGGTGAACGAGGCTTTCTTCCGGCAACTAATAGAAGTTACTAGATCACAGGTTCTCATGGGGGACTTCAGTCACCCCGATATCTACTGGGAGAGCAATACAGTGGTGTACAGACAATCCAGGAAGTTTTTGGAAAGTGTAGGGGACAATTTCCTGGTGCAAGCGTTGGAGGAACCAACTAAGGGCAGAGCTCTTCTTGGCCTGCTGCTCAGAAACAGGGAAGAATTAGTACGGGAAGCAAAAGTGGATGGGAACCTGGGAGGCAGTGACCATGAGATGGTAGAGTTCAGGATCCTGACACAAGGAAGAAAGGAGAGCAGCAGAATACGGACCTTGGACTTCAGAAAAGCAGACTTTGACTCCCTCGGGGAACTGATGGGCAGGATCCCCTGGGAGAATAACGTGAGGGGGAAAGGAGTCCAGGAGAGCTGGCTGTATTTTAAAGAATCCTTATTGAGGTTGCAGGAACAAACCATCCCAATGTGTAGAAAGAATAGTAAATATGGCAGGCGACCAGCTTGGCTTAACAGTGAAATCCTTGCGGATCTTAAACACAAAAAAGAAACTTACAGGAAGTGGAAGATTGGACAAATGGCCAGGGAGGAGTATAAAAATATTGCTCAGGCATGTAGGAGTGAAATCAGGAAGGCCAAATCATACTTGCAGTTGCAGCTAGCAAGGGATGTTAAGAGTAACAAGAAGGGTTTCTTCAGGTATGTTAGCAACAAGAAGAAAGTCAAGGAAAGTGTGGGCCCCTTACTGAATGAGGGAGGCATGTCATCTATGTCTGAGTTATTCAAGTCCTCAAATCTTGGTTTAAAGACCTCAAGGTGCAGAGAATCCTCCAGCAAGTGACCCGTGCCCCACGCTGCAGAGGAAGTCATCCCTTTTGGACTCTGAACTTAGGGATGCCAACAAGCAAGGGTCATACATCACAATGATCCCTTCTGGCCTTAGAATCTTGTCTGACTGCCTGTATAACCCAGAACTTCCCCCAAAACAGTCCTTTGGAACTGCAGCTTTAAAAAAAAAAAATCCCCAAAAGATGCATGTGTGGAAGTGCAGCCCACAGGCTTCAGTTCAGCTGAGTCATTCATCCATCTTCCGTTCTTTGAGTTTGGAGGCTGTTGAAGAAAAAAAAAAAATCCTCAGATTTGCTTGTCCTAGGACACTGCCCCACATGCATGTCTGTAAAGCTGGGACGTTGGAGTACTTTCAAGGGAGCCAGAACATCTGGTGAGTGCTGTCTTGACTCAGTGATGCTGCCAAGTGCGTTTGTGCAGCCAGACCAGGTGACAGGTCAGCAAAGGTTTGTGACTTCAGGGTAGCCATTCTGTGTCTCCAGGCAGTTTCTTGCTTGTCTCTGTAAGGGCTGCCACATCTTACTGAAGGCTGAAAATCTGAGGAAGCATTTGCCTCTGGTGCTTAAAGCTGCAGCGCTTTCAAAGGTTCTAAAGAATCTGTTGTTCCTTCCCCTCCCAGGCAAAACCTGAATTCTGTATCTAGGTCAAGCAAAACAGCTGCTCGTAAACCACCACGTTTGCCTTTGCACTCTGTGATGTCCCTGGCATGCTGGATTAGTGACATGGTGCTTGAGGCAGTTAATCCTGGCATTGTCTGGTAATCAGAGTAGTTTCACCAAGGGGTGCTTTAAAACTTCTCACTCTCAGCTTCCAGGAATTTGACGTTTCAGCCCATAAGTGGTCCCGTCTTTGACACACATGGAGACTTTTCCCAGTTGGGTGGTAGAGAATCTGTTGGAAGTACATGTTCCCAAGGCAGCTGTAGCGCCTCTCTCCTTAGCTACTTTCTGGAAGGTGTCCGAAATGAAACCTAGTCTCTTTGGATTCCCCTAGGAAGTGGCTGTGTAGTAGAAGCAGTTTATTGGTCTTCCAGGAGCATGTTTATAAAACATCACCTCCACGACTGCAACCCCACCCTAGTATCTTCACATCCAACCAGCAGAACTTGCATGGAGGAGGGAGTTGTCTTTGTATTGTCCAAGCATTATTAAAAGTCTGTCTTGTGTGCATTTACCCCATTTTGGACCCGGATGGTGCAGATACCGTATTTTCATTCTAGATCAGTGATTCCCAAACTTTAACAACCTGTGAACCCCTTTCACTAAAATGTCAAGTCTCGCGAACCCCCTCCTCAAAATGAATATTTCCAGGGATTTTCTCCTTTACCTGAGTATAAATTATAAAAGCAGTGATCTTGGAAATATAAAATTTGTTTTTATGACATGCTTATTACACACTTTATTATTATTATTTATCATTACAGTATTTTTATTACATTATGAAAATGGCAACACTCTTCCAAGATCTTACTTTCGTAGCTTGCATCACTTTGAATAAGCCTGTTATAAGACAAGGCTCCTATGTTTCCTGCTGTTTCACATCTGATACTCCTTGATGAAGGTATTTAAGAAGCCAGCTCAACGAGTTTCTCCTAAACAAGCATTCAGGTCTTGAGCAGTCCAGGCAAACAATGCACGTTACAACAAAGCTTAAACTTGTTCTTCGTAATAATTTTAAAAACAATACTAGCTGCCTATTTAATTTTAAAAACAGCAAAACATATCCACCTCCCTTTCCATTTCTTATAAGGAGTTTTGAAGTTAAAATCTTCTCAGTGTGATAGATATGATTGCTTTGATCTGCTTAGCTCTTGGAAGTCCAGGGACACCGGGCTGCTGGCCCTGTGCTGCCCGGGGTCCCTAAGGACAGCTCTGTCCACCATTAGGGAATTTTTTTCCCAAGAACCCGCTGTAACATTTTGCGAACCCCAGTTTGGGAACCACTGTACTAGATTAATTCATCAATGCTGCTGCTGTATGTCTGATGTGCAGCGTGTAGTCTGCTGAAGAGCAGATTCGATACGAGCTGTGGCTTCACTCTTCTCTTCCCTGAGCTCTCCTACTGAGAGGTGAACAAGAGAAGTTTGTTCTTGCTTTGAGTCCAATAGTTTGGTGCATTGTTCAAGGATCTCCTATATAAAGATGCTACTGTTCATCTGTCTACATCCTTATAAGGCCCGCATCAGTGCAGTATTTGAGTGCCAGTTTCTGCCCAAGATGCATAACCTCGCTGCCTGTTTACACAACACAGGCATCTATCGCCGTCTTAATGTCGAGAAGGTAAGAATTTGATTTCAGGTTTTGGATGAGGACAAAATGGAGACTTGATTACATGCCAGGCGTCTGCTCGTGGTGAGGCTGAACATGATGATGATGTTGTCTTTTGGATTTGCGGCGTTGCTGGTTGCCCAGCTCTACTGTCCAAGAGAGGAAGCTCATCCTGGGCTCATGTAATTCTGATCCCCACCCCACCCCCCTTGATAGGGCTGCCTGCCAGAGGTGAATTCTCACTCAGCGATTGTGACGAAGTGAGAATGTTTTGTGGTGTTCTTTGAATACTGAGGGGGAAGGTTGCAGGGGAGCTGGGCTGGGACTGCCTGCATTGGGGAAGGAAGGTGTGACGAAGTGGGAATGTTGTTAATGTTTCCTCTGAATACTGTGTGGGTGCCTCAGTTTCCCCTATGCAGTTCTTAAGTATCTAGGTGGTGGGATAAGGGTGTATGGTTGTGGCAGAGCCAAGGGCCAGTGCACAGAAATGCCTGACACTTTGTCTCCTGGCAACTGATGGCCTGGGCCCCTCCTCTGCAAAGGTGCCAACTGAAGGTGTTGGAGACAAAGAGGTCAGGTGACCTCCTAGCCCGGGAAAGGGACAAAGCCCAGAGGAGGAGGGGCTGGAGGGGTTTTCAGTTTTGGAAGCTGACTGGAAATGGAGAGGGGTGGCCCCACGGGGCTTGGGCTTCCCGAGGGGCCTGGGGCCTCCCTGGGCCCCCCAGATGGACCTAACTAAAGGGGGTCCTGTTGTCTGTACCGGCAAGACCTGTTTTGGACTGTGTTCCTGTCGTCTCAATAAACCTTCTGTTTTACTGGCTGGCTGAGAGTCATGGTGAATCGCAGGAAGAGGGGTGCAGGGCCCTGACTCCCCCACTCTCCGTGACAGCGATACCCTCCGTGCAGCCTGCATGTAGCTCAGAGGTTCTGGGGAAGATTTGTTGAACGGCCAGAGAAGGCCAAGCCTGACTGCTGCTGCTTGGCGGGCCACTAGTCTTTTCTCCCAAGCCTTGGTTCCCGGAGGGTATACATGGCAGCCCTCTGTGCCCTGGGCCACTAATCTCTTGTTTTTCTGTTAGGCTCCATCCAGAGATAACTGTTACCCTAAATTGGGCCAGCTAGTAAGCTTAGGGAGGACTAATGACCCACCAGAGTTTGGCAGAAACCAGCACGTTTATTATATTGATAGCTAAGCTCAAAAGAAGTGGGGGGATCACATTCATACTCGCATACTCACGCTCCCAGGACAGGCATGGCACTCGAGATGTCAGGATTCTTTAAGGTAAGTGTCCCACAGCACAGCGATGGATGATGCGATGAAGGTAAGTCTTCCCGAGGCACGATGAAATGCAACGCAGCGAACCACTGGCCAGGCGGTCCAGGCGAAGGGCCTTCACAGGAGGTACAAGCTCGTGAGTGCACTCCTGAGCACATGGCCCCTTACCCTTTTAAGGACCTGCTCCTCATGGCCTGCGACTAGAGATGACTTGGCCGCATCTGGTTGGTTACACTCCACCTCAGGCAGTGTCCATGCAGTGTCCATACATTGGGTGTGTGAGTGCTGCCTAATTAGAGTCCCAGACACCTTGTCTACCTGGGAGCTCTTCTTATCTTCCAGCTGTTCAACCAGCCCTTTCATCCCACAAGCATTCCAGGAGGGAGGGGGAGGGGGAAAGCCATTCACAGGTATTCAAAGAGGGAGAGGAGACAAAAGGAGGGGGGGGAGCGTAACAGACCTTTTGATCATACAGGTTATAGATGGCATACAGATCACTGGTACTCCTACAACAATAATGGATTTCAGAGGGCAAACTCAAGAGAGGTTCTGGACTCCTGGGACCTGAATCTTAATGTTTCTCCACTATACACAGGTCAGGGAAATACCCTTGTCTCCAGGGTTCCCTATTTAGTTCCCCAATAAGTAACTGGTGATCAGTGTATGTTCCTAATAGCCCAATTCAGGAGCTGGAGCTTCCATCCTCTTCCCCTCTGTGGAGCAGGAGAAGATGGAAAAGTCCTAGACATACAAAAAGGGCAGCCTAGAAGTGAGTGAGTCTGACCACCCATTTGTTCTGTATGGTACGTGGTTGGCAGGTGTATGAGTGAGGCCTGTGGGGCCAAATAAAAGGCTTCTGCCCTAGAGATCAGAGCTCGGGTAGATCTTGGTGAGAAAGAGACCCCTCCCTTCTGGAATTCCGCAAGGCAGTAACCTGGGCATCCTCCTGCTTTCTCACAGGTCTCTGCAAGAGCTCTCTTGCCTATATGGGGACATCCACTGGCAGCCTGCCCATTACTCCTGGGGTGGCTCCCTCTGCTGGACGGTTGCAGCATTGCATCTTGACCCAAGTTTGTCTGAGCATCTTCAGTGAGTATGCGCCCATCTAGGTTACGTCAGCTGCCGTTTTACACCCCACCTTCCATAGGCTTCCCTCATCCACACAGCAGCGTGGTCCAGCGTGATCAGCCTGCCTGTGTGAGCAGAGCATCTAAGTAGCTAGACCTGCGGGAAAAGCTACACCTGAATTTCTCTCTGCCTGAATCTTTGTTTGCAAAGAAGGAAATGGATAACAAAACATGAGTTTGCAACATGCACTTGTCTTTAAAAAGCAGCTAACTGCATTGGTTGTAAATAGGGAGGGTGTCATGAAATGTGGTGAGAGGAGTCTACTGTGGGTGTGGCTCTGTGCAAGTCTCTATCTGGGGAGTGAACATGTGATCTTGGGTAACATCCCTATGCAGTCATGAGCATGCAGCTACCCCCAGACTTAGAAGCTACCATCACTTATGAAAGGCAGTTATGCCCTTGTGTGTTGCTTTATACAGCTGACCTGTAATGACGGTGCAACAGAATATATAAGCCTGATTCTGTACGATGTTTCCTTCTTCTTTGCTAGGCTCGAGTATGGAGCAGCAATTGCTGTGAGGATAGACCCTGCAGCGAGGCCCTGAGAACCCAACACCCATCCTGCAGCTGCTGGTCCCAGTAATCTTGGGGACTGACTCTCCACCCAGCTCCTTCCCCTCCTTTGCCCGGATGGGTTGGGGGCGGGGAGCACCTTGAAGGACAGAAATACAAGCGGTGGCTGGTGCCCTGCATGCTGTTAAATAACTAGGCCCGCCTGCCTCCCCTAGGATACATGATGGACAATTGAAGCCAGAGAAGAGCAGGAGGCTTGGAACGCCCGCCCTGCTGTAAGTCACGGCTGAGGGGTATTTCTGTGCTGGGAGGGGGGGGGAGAATCGGGGAGGAGTTCTAGGGGCAGAGGGCAGCAGCCACATCACACAGTGGCTGGGAGCCAGAACCCAGTTGAAGTGACCTGCAGAGTGTAGGAGCAGGGAGAAAGCCCTCGGGGCTGGTGCTGGGGTATCCTCTCCCAGGCCATAGTTTGAAACTCCCTGCCCCGTGGGGTGTTCCCATCCTGGCCCAGGCAGGAGCCATGGCTGGTCAGCAGGATCTGGGAGTCTGAAGTGAGTCATTCCTGGCAGGCAGGGGGCAGTGACAAGCAGAGACGGAGTGGACTCCACAAGAGGGAGGGAAACAACTTCTGATGGAGGAGACTTTTCCCCCGACTCCCTCACCAGCTGCGGTGCCGGCAGCAGGGACTCTGAGCAGCCCCAGCCAAGGGCGAGGCTGGGGGTTGCTCCGAGTCTCATTTGGTGCTAACTCTGCAGAACCCAGCCTGGCATATGCCAGGAAGTCGTGTTGCAGACCCAGCACTGACCATCTCGCCCAAGGATTGCTGCCAGCCCCCTGCAAGTGGCAGCTCCAAGAGCCCCTGCACGCACGGAGCAGCTGACCACCACCCCAACCCCCGCCGCCTCCCCAGCCCCAGCCATGCTTATGGGGATACGAAATTCTAGCTCTGAGCCTCCCTGCCTTCAACAGCTGATCATGCCCCAAAGGGCTGCACCAGAGTTGAGGAAACAGAGCCAGGTGCTGAGGAAACACATCCCAGGGCTGGAGTGTGCAATCCAACCCCTCCCCCGCATCACGGGCATTAGTTCTGTCAGACGCTGACCCTGCCAGCTGCTCACTAGGCAGAACCCTGCCAGGTGCTGAGCAGGCTATCCTGGGCCTGGTGCTTAAATACCTGTAGAGGCTGCAGTCAGCCCAAGAAGGGTGGGCAGGGGTTGGCGGAGAGTCGCAGGCTGAACTGCAGGCCACAAGCAGACCCAGTGTCACTTTTCACAGCCCCAATCCACAGAGCAAGAGAGAAATAAGGCTGCTGCAGCCAGAATTTCCTTCACTCTGGCTGCAGCTCCTGGGCTCTCCCAGCATGTGACCCTGGCTGCCAGAAAACTCCCCAGCTCCCTTTAACAAGAGACTCTTCTCCCCCCACACCTCCGCAGTCACTGCAGAGGACAAACTGTGCGGGGCCAGCTCTTGCTTAGGAAGGGGGAGTTTGAGCTCTTTACATTGGCTTTGTAGTGAAGCGAGCTCCTAACCAGCAAGGCCACTAATAATAGCAAGAGCCAAGAGGTTATTTGAGCTAAACAAATTCTTTAAAAGAGGCAGGGTGGGGAGTAAACAGAAGCCTAAATTACAGCAGGTAGCATATAAGTGGGAAAGTAGAAGTGCTAAGATGGCTTGTGAAGAGCAAGTAACTGAAGGGATATAGACAAACACTAAAAAACACTTTAAGGAGATCAGAAGCCTGTGAAAGAACGGGTGGATTCAAGAGAGCAATTAAAGACGACAAGGACATTGCTGAGAAGCTAGTATTTTTGTGTGTGCATCTTCTGCCTCTATCACAGAGGCTGTTGGAGAGAGATCTGTCCCAGACTGGTTCTCTTCTACTAATAGAGGTATCATCAGGGCTTGAGATAGCAGCCGAGGCTGTCCTGGAGGAAGCTGATAATTTACAAAGTAACCCCGGCCCCCACTTCTTCGGGTTGGACTTCATCCTGCTCTTAGTAGTATAAGGGCCCTACCATGAATCAAACACTAACCCCACCCCTTGACCCCCTTAGACCCCGCCCCTTGACCCCTTAAACCCTGACTGCTTGTCACCGGAAGTCCCGCCCATAGGGGTATTACTTCTGGGGTCAAGGCGCCACATGACTGGAAGCAAGGTGTGTCATGTGACCCCTCTAAGAACTCCTCCCACTGCCCTCTCCCAATCAGAATGGGGTTTGCCCCCGTAGGACCGCCCTGAGTGGAGATTTGACTAATTGGGGGAGTTCCGTGGCGGGTTACCCATCCAGAAGTAGGTCCTGTGACCACTCTAACAACTCCTCCCACCGCCCTCTACCAATCAGGAGGGGCTTCAGCCGCTGGGGACCACCCCAAAAGGAGACTTGACCAATCAGGGGGGAGTTCGGGGGCTGGGTGACCCATCCAGAATTGGTTCGTGTGACCCCTCTAAGAACTCCTCCCACCCCCTCTACCAATCAGGATGGGTTTCAGCTGTTGGGGACCACCCCCAAGAGGAGATTTTATGAACGGGTAGGAATTCCGGGGTGGGGTGACCCATCCGGAAGTGGTTCATGTGACCCCTCTAAGAACTCCTCCCATCACCCTTGACCAATTGCGATGGGTTTCGGCCGCATAGGACTACCCCGAGATTTGACCAAAATAGGGCAGGTTCTGCGATGGGAGTTCTGCCCAGAAGAGTGTCATGTGACCCCTCTAAGTACTCCTCCCAGCGTCCTCTGCCAATCAGAGCACAGCACCATCACCCCATAAGTCCCAGCATCGACAGAAGAGGCCATATTTTACGAAGAACGCATGTATTAGAAATCATGGAAACATGGACTCCTTCCCCACTCCCATGAGAACTTCAGACTTTGTTTTAGTCCCGAGGGTCTTCGGCCATCTGTGGAGAAAGCGCTACATCAGTGACAGTTCCGAGGAGGAGGAGGGAGCAACCGAGGGGAGCCCTTTGGCCCAGCTGTTGATGGATACGCCGGAACCCAAACCCGGACCTGTCACCAACTGCTGGCGAAGGAAGCTGCACACGCTGCAGTGCTCCTGGTTTGGCCACACAAACGCGCTTGGCAGCAACACTGAGTCAAGAGCTAACTGAGCCAGTGCCACGTCGTGAGCGTAAAAAAGTCATGCGGACTATTGTACATGTTGCTGTTTATGCTGTCCTTAAACACTGCCTTAGGGAAAAGCTTTTTGAAGATTGTGAGGGCTGTGTCATAGATGCGCCAGCCCAATGGCACCATGAATGTGTGACTTGGACTTCAGTGGATATAAACTGCAAGCTCCGGGGCCTGTGTGCTGAGCTGTGTTTGGAAAGCTTATTAAACACTGTTATTGCCATAGGTTATGCTATGAAATGTCTGTGCCTGACCCAAGAACAGTTAGCGCAAGGGGTGACCTTGTTAAAGGCTGTGCAATTCAGTGGAGACCCTGACCGTGTTTTAAAGAAAACGACCAAACCGGAAGATGCCTGCTTACAGCGTTATATTGACCGTCTAGTCCGCACAAAAAGTTACAGAACCCTGCTTAAGAAAGACTATTTAAATGTAAGCAATCTAAAAGGATTCAGTTAGAGAATGGAGAGGGGGCAAACATGCGATATAAAACTTGGTAGCTGTAAATTAAAAAAAAAAAACTATTGAAAAGGGCTTTGTGACTATCTGTGTTTCTGTTAGAAGGTCTCTGGCCCTTAAGTGAGCTAAAAGTTTTAATGAAGCATCTTAGTTTGTTTTCAAGGAGCTGCATGTCTTTTAAATAAATAAATTGTTTGTGAGAACCTAGAGAACCATTTACAGCAAAAAGCTGAAATGTATGTTGTGGGAGGGAAAAAAATCCTAAAAATGTGTTTACAATAAAACAAAACAAAAACAACAACAAAACAAACAACAAAACAAGAACCCAGGGATGGTTCAGACGTGTTTGAGTACAATAGAGCTGACTTATCCTGTTGAACTGAATGGTTTTAACCACACCCCCACTGACTAGCCAGGGTGACTGTGATTATTCACCCTTGTTGTCATAGGGTTAAATTTGATGGGTGTGAACCCACAGTAAGGGGGGTGGGTGGGTGAGGATGGTGAGTTCTGATTAATATGAAATGAAATAAAACCTCAGGAATTCACAGATGCTATTGGACAGTTTAAATATAACCCCTGGTGTTGGCAGAACTCTATTGGACAGTTTAAATATGGCCCAGGAGTTGGTTGAATGCTATGAGTCATTCTTTCTAGAAAACACCCCCACCCCAAACTTTAAGCATGAAAGAAACATGTTTAAAAAAGACAAGCCCCAAGACATTCATTGATATCTGCAAAGGGCCCCCACTTGGAAATGTTTAATACTGTAAGAAGGCCCTACAGAAAAATGTATTTTAACTAAAAGAAAAAAAAAGCCCAGTTGTGCAAACAACTTGATTGCCCCACCGCAGATCGCAAAAGGGAATGCGAGGTGAGGGGTGCCTAAAGTCCTTAAGTATCTATTATTTCAAAGCTGTGGTGATTAAATTAACCTGCTAACTACTATTTTGAAGTCTGTTTGAAACAAAGAGTTAGAATGGCAAAAAAACCTCAGGTATTTTGGAGACTGTCTTTTTCAACAGAAACTCTCTTGAATTGCTGCTGGACTGCAAGAGGAGGAGGTATGCTCCCTGTTTTTAACTCTGACAATATATATTATATAATGCCACTCTTTGGCCAAGCTGTCTTAGTAAATAATGGTGCCTATCTTTATTGCAGTGTGATCTGTTTAGCATGGAACCAGTAACTTTAAGCTGCATTTCACAACCAGGCCAAGGTAAAAACCATTTTTCACTATAGTTGTGCTTAATACTGTTAAATTAAAACAAACAAACAAAACACTTCAGGTATTACACAGGTTGTGTAGGGATTTGGGGGTAATACTAAAAAACATTTTTGCTTGTTCTTTAACCTGAAGGTCCAAACACACATGGGGGCGGGGGAACAGAACAACCATGTGCCTTTTAAATGCATGTGGGTTTATTGAAAAATATTTGGTTGCAAACTGTGGGTGCTTTAAACTGGTGGTATGTGTGTTTCAAACTAACAAGGGTTTCTGTGCAAAATGTGTTTTAAAATGGATTTTAAAAGCAGTTTGGCTTTTATTCAGCAAAATGAGATGTATTTTTAAAAAACGTTTGTGGGTTGTTTTTTTTAAGTGGTAGAAATTAACTCAAAACCTGTGTTTGTTGTACAGCCTGAAATGGATTATTTTGTTTTAAAGCTATGACTTTTTAGATAGAAAAACACCCTAATGAATATTTTATTTTTTAAGTTTACAAGATGGTTTCATGTGTTTTATAATAATGTTGTTTGCTCCACAGTATGGTCAAAACACGAGAGATCCTTAGACCAGAGGGTAAACAAGCTCAAAAGAAAAAGGAAAGAGACAGCTGAAAAGGAAAATTCACCAGCATCAGTGACTGATGGATGGATGAAGCCCGGTAAAATATATTTTGCTTATTGGTTTGGTTGTTTTATGAGGTTTTGTATTTTAAGTAAATACATAGGTGTGGGTGAGAAAGATGGTAAAGTTCAGTTTTGTAAAATGTTTCCCCCCCCCCTCATAGTGATACCAGTCAGCTCTGTGTTCTTGGGGAACCAGGGTGCAGTATCCAGCCTGACTCATGAAAGACACCCCCCCACCCCCAGCCTCTGCTTAAACCAAAACCCATCAGAGGAAAAAACTTGCAGAGAGCAGTGAAGGGCGGATGGGAGACGCACCTAGACTCCTCCTGACAAGGGTGACAAGATTAAGACATCTCCATTAGCATACAGAATGAAGAACAGAGACAACTCCCCTAGCCTCATCTGCATGAAAGATGGGACAGGGAGACCTCTCGATTTGCATACAGAATGGAGAACAGAGAACCGCACTGAACTCTGGGACCAGAAAAAGGAGCACTGCATCATGGGAATCTCTGCTCCAGATGTTAATGAACCTATGCCTGCCCACACCCAGCTCAGCAGTTATCAGACCAATTCTAGTAAGGAATCCTTGACTGATGTCCAAAATACTGAAGCAGCCTAGTTGCATTGTGAGCTCCCTGGAAGAAAACATCACCCATAGCCAAGAGTGATCAGCTCCTATTGTCTAGCCTAAAGAAAACCCTTGAGTCATCAGTTTACCTAGAAACAAATCTAGTGTTCTCCCTTGAACCATTGTATTTTCTCTACAAAAATCCCTACTCACCCTCAAGTCAGTGTTCTGAGGCACAGACCCAAGCTCTGCATCAGTTCCACTGGGACTCCATCTCCTGACTGATCGTGCTGGGGGCTCTGAACTACCCTGAACTACCACCATCACCTGGGAACCCCGACCAGTTAAAGCTTCAGGGAGCGGTGAGATCCCCTTTTTTCTCTCTCTCTGTTTTCCTCTCTACCTTAGGTATTAACCTTTAATTATGTATGCTATGTTGGTTTAGCCCTCCTTGTGTAGTGATCACTATTATTCAATAAATAACTTGTATGGTTAAGCTGGTTGCTTCTCTCTCTCTTGCTGAACTTTACTCTTTTGTGTTCTTAGCTTCCCCCATTTATTCTACAGCAACGCTTCTTTTACCTAAGCTAAAGATCCCTGCAGCGCCCAAAATACTGTGGGGTTTGCTCATCAAGTAGGTTACTGCCAGTACAATTGTGATGTAAGAGTGGGGATAGGGACATGCTCAATCTGGGACACATAAGGGTAACAGTTTGAAAGTGCTGCTTGACCCAGTCCATGGAGCCCAGGGGCATATAAGGAGAGGCAGCTTGAAGTGCTGCTTCATCCAGCCCAGTGAGTCCAGAGACATATAAGGGGTCAGCTTGATAGTGCTGATTGACCCGGTCCGCTCAGACTTGCTCTGTTAATGTATGTGTGGGTGTGTTCATCCGGATCTGGGGCTGGAGAAACCCAGCCTTAGGGAACCTAGGTCCTGCAGGATAGCTCCATTGGGAGGGGACTTGCAGAAGGGAGAAGTAGAGCTCCGTATGAAAGAACAAGTGACACAAGCAGTACATTGATAGAATTACAGAACACCCCCCTGTGACGTTATGAGTGTAATATAATATCTCATTGAAAGGTGACAGGGGCAGAAAGAGTTAATTAACTCACAGACTGACCTAACCCATGGCCAAACTTTAGAGACTTGTTAGGAAGATATGTAAATGAATAGAGCTTTGAAATGCAAGTCTGCATTGTTAGAGGTAGAAGGGTAGGTGTTTGCTCAGGTCTTGTAATTAGGGCCGGCGCAACCCATTAGGCGACCTTGCAAATTATTTTGGAATTGCAAAAGTTAAAGTGTACCCCCTGTGAGGTCTCTTTTTCCCATTGTTACCTGTCAGAGTGGGCGGCAAGCTTATGTTCCCGCTATGCCGAACCTGTGCGGCAACCGAGCAGCGGGAGACATGCACCCATACTGACGAGGAGAGGGTCATCCTGGGGACTTGGTGCATGGTGGAATTGAACGCGGCCATAGCGAAGCGCTGTGCTTCAAAGGTACCTAATGTACGTGAAGCAGAACGATGCGGATAAAGGGAAAATAAGTCTGTTTCTACCAGAACAGGAACAGAGTGTGACTGCCAAAAAAACCCCAGAAACACCAAAGACCTCAGACTCTTTTGCTCAGGAGGTGATGGATAACGTGAAAAGCATTATAAGAAAAATGCATTAGTATTGCTAAATAAGCTGGGCCAGGATAAAAATGTCTCTTCATGGAACGATAAAGGGGCTTTTGTGTACAAAGGCTCTGTGGTTAATGGTTCTAGCATGCTCAGCATAGTCAGGGCCGTCACCCAGATGCTCTCTGTTCCTAGCAGATGAACCTAAAGGATGGGATGTGTTTATGAATGCCATGGCGGAACTGAACGTACCATCTTCCGTCATAGGCAATGCGGCCAACAGAGATCTTTTGGAATGCCTGAAGGCCTCGACCGCTGGGTGGATCAAGAAACTGTGACCCCTTTTTTGCCATCTAAAAAACAAAAATTGGCTAAAAGATCCGAATGGCTCAGTGTGTAATGTTTTTTCATGTTCTAAGATTTTTAAAACTGGTAATGTTTTGCTTTAAATAAAACATTTCTGTACTTAAAAAAAAAAAATCTGTGTACTTTTTCTGAATTGGTCATTGTTTTTGTTTTTTAAAAAAAAAGAACAAAAAACCCACCAAACCTCAACTGTCTTTAAACCCCTCACCTGGGGTGCTTTATTGGGTAACGTGGCTATGAAAATCATTGCAAGATACACATGTTTGGGCTTGTTGAAACATGTTTTGAGCACGGCTAGGCATGCCCAAGAATTTAAATTTATTTTTAACAAAATTCATCACCATTCGGTTGTTTTGCACTAAGTCGTTAGAATACAATTTTAAAATCCGGTCAAAAGATAAACCCTTGCTATGATGATGTAAGAAAAACATGCAGTGTTCGCCGCAGGCGATGGAGCGGGGGCCTTGTAATTGTCTATTGTGAAACACAATGTCTGTGGCATTTTTGTTTAAAAATTTCATAATGCTTTTAGGAAACAACACACTGTTCGGGGGGTGCCCATATGAGTCAAAAAACTCTCCACGGTTATGCTCTGCCAGATACAAGGCGAGCCAGTGTTCACCCGGTTGGTGAATCACAATCACAAGGGAACACATTTAAGAAATTCTTTTTCGTGTAAGGGTCCGTTGATAAGACATGTGAGAACTGCACGGTGTCCATGTTCACATGTAGTCAAACAGAACGTTTCTCCTCTGATTTATCTCTGACATTGTCAAAAACCCCAAACACAATCATATTCATGGTGACCGTTAAATCCTTCCCCAAATGTATTTCTGCTCTCAGGTTCCCAGTTTTAATCAGGGAATAGTGATTGGCGCATTCCTGGTTGGGAGACAGGTCAAAGGCAAACAAGGTGTAACCCTGTGTAAACTCCTCACGGTCAATTAACAGAGAACGATCTTTCATGTGTTTACCAGCCATCTGTACCAGATTCATGTATTCTCTCACGCAGCGTCCTGCCTTGAAATCTGGTTCCAGAGGGTTGGTTTGTATCTGTTCACCATCCACATACAAGGCCACAAAATTAATATCGTAATGTTTAAAATGAAAGGGATTTTTAGTGTAACTTCCGCTAAAGGCATCATTAGCCACAAACCGTAGGACAAGCATTTTGGGTAATTGTCCCAAGAACAGGTTCTCCTGGTTATTGACCCTGCTGTCCGCAGGGATGCTAAAAACTTTCATTCCCATACGGTCCACTGGGTATTTAGCATTAGCGGTAAGCAGGGCCTCCGCGTGCCCCAGACGGGGGATGCTGATACAATGCGCAGTTTAAAGCCTTCAGCCGCACTGCCCTTTAAACAGAAAGTGTCTTTACTGCACGTCAGTTTAATTTTCACATCCACTCCGTTCAACAAAAGTTTTTCTTGAAAAAACAGGTCGCTGTGTAGATGACCCAGCAGCTCTACCATTCTGCTCTGGGCCGTCAGCTTTGCACGCCTTACAAACCCTAGATTCCCTCCATCCAACTCCATTTCTTGGTATTGTCCGGCAGTGTCTTTGTAAAACAGGCCGGCGGAAAATTGCATGGCGAGGGTGTCGTCGCTGTAATTGAGCACCGATTCTATAAAGGCCCTGTAAGGGTAACAGTTGTTGCTTTGGCTTACGAGGCGGTCTCCCAGCGTGACATCCAACTGACTGAAAATAGAGGTCACGGAGTAATTCACCAGGCCCACCGCGGTGTCCTCGGTGAGTTCAGTTCCCTCTCCTTTTAAAATCTTGCAACACAGGTACAGCAGCGTGTTGTTTAAATCCATATAATCTTTGCCATTCCCTGCTATAAAAAAGTCAATGGGGGCAGACTCCGTAAACGGCCGATAGAGGCGGCACCTCGATGTAGATGCTTTTCTCGATGCTGGTCTGCTCAGGGGCTATTTGGAACAAGTCTAGTTCGGATTTGGTGCACTCTTCAGACCCAAAGTGAACAAAAGCCATGTTGATTAAAATATATCTTTTACCAGGCAGAGAGCGTCTCCTCTTTCGACCAGGCTTCCTCTTGGACTTTCGCTTATGGCCGGCCCTGCATGTCAAAGCCCTTCTTTTAAAGGGTTTTGGGGGACCTGTGCGTCGCGGGTATGAAGCATTTCTCTTCCTCCTTTTAATGTACATCAGCCCCGATCCTTCCTGTGTAGCTGGATTACCCACCTTCTCCAGAACAGCGCGGGAGACATGACCTACCACGTCTTTAGCTATGTTTTGAGCGGTGGTTTTTACGTGAGGTTTAATAATCTCTACCCACCTCCTCAAAAGCGGTACGGCTTTTCGAAAGAGGCTACGAAATATTCCACCCACACCAGCCCCGTACATCACGGGGGCCCCATGATATCCAGGAAGGGCGAATCCAGCCTGGGCTTTGTAATAGTTCCTGTAGATGGTGGGGTGGCCGTAATTTTTTAGGATCACCATAGTAGTGTTTTGCTTTTTAGAAACCGCACTCTCTCCGTGGACGCAGATGCAGCTTGACAATCACCTTGCCGAAGCGAAATGAGATGCGTCTGTTCTGATCTGTCTTAATTTCAATGGGGATGGTGTCAATGTGGTGTTTACTGACAGGGACATAATGAGGTTTATCGTAGGTGATGGTGACAAACTCGTTGTTCCTTCCTCGGACAGAGATGCAGTGTAACAGGGGATCAGAAAAGTCCCCCACAAACTGGTGTTCTACGATATCTGTGTACAGATACAAGGAGTTAACACTCCCTGTGATGTCTGCCGAGAAGTGGAATTTTTGGACCCTGTGCTTGGGGCCCAAACCCAGAATGTTAGCTAGCTCCCCACCGGTAGAAATCATATACGTAAAACTGGAAGATTTAAGTCTAACTTTTCTACCCACAGGGTCGTAGTTCATGACCACGTCAGGCGGTCTGGGATGACGAGCCACGGTGCTGTTCATATGATCCAGTAATTCGGGTATGGTCGAGTAATAACCTTGTCGTAGGATGAAATTCCACGTCATATCTCCAAAGGTGATTTTGAAAGGGGTGTCTTCGTTGATAGTATTCCAGCTGTGCGGGTATTGTATTTCCACTAACCCCACCTCCCAGGCACCCGGGAGAGCCAAGGGCTTAATTAGCCGTATTGTAAAGTTCGAGCTGGTGTTCTGGGGAAAAACTGCAGAGCTGGCATTGCTGGGCAAAGTAATGTAAAACCCACCATCGCTCATTTCTCTCTCTCTGCCTTTGCAGGAGGAATCTTTTTTGTTTGTGTCTAAATGTCACAGAGTTGAGAAACTTCCACCCAGCTGTTAAACTTATCGGGCCACTCCAACCATTTCACCAGGAGCTGCTTTTTTCTCCCTTTTCCTTTCTCCACTAGAACTTTTTCAATCCTGTAAATCCTGTCTCGTTTGGGGTTTACTTTTTGTACTTCTTCAGGGTAAAAAGATCCAATAATTGTCTCACCCTCGTAATCTTTTAATCGGTATACAGGTCTCTTTCCCCTGGTTAAGGCTTCATCCACTATGAATATCTCAGTGGTAAACGGCTGTTCATAACCTTTATCAAAACCTCCTTTGGTTTCAGATAGTCTCATGTGGTCGCCTTTTCTAAAAGGGGCAACAACCGGTTTTATTTTAAAACCAGCTCTGGTTGTAACTCTTTATAAAGTCAGGTAACACGTCAATGTAGCGAAATGTATTATGGGCTGTAAAATATCTCCACATCCTAGTTTTTAAAGTTCTGTTCAATCGCACCACAACCCCTGCTTTGACTTCATTATTAGTAGCAAAATGGTGAACGCCATGCCGTTTTCACAATCTGCTTAAAGGTTTGTTTAAAAATTCTTTCCCCCGATGGGTTTGTAATTTTTGAGGCACGCAACCTTCGCTGAAAATAGCTTTAAAGGCCTTGGATACCTCATCGCTCGTCTTGTCTTTTAGGCCTAAGGCCCAAATATATTTGGATAGAATGTCTATCACTGTTAAGATGTACTTAAAACCGCTGTTGTGTTTGGAGAACCGGTACATATCCACCAAATCTGCCTGCCATTGCGCATCCACATCTGAAACAATGGTCTTGTTTCTTTTAAAAGGTATTCGAGATGGTTTGTGTAAAGTGTAAGCATCCTGGTCTGAAAGCCAAGCTGTTACCTATCTTCTATTTAAAGTTTTACTATGCTTTTTGGCCACTTGAAAAAGAGGGTTCACCCTGCCGAAGCTCCCAACTTCCCTGGGGGTGGAATATATTTTCTTTAACAGAGCCGTCTGTGTAGACATGACTGTTACTAGTACCGTCTTTTACTAACACTACTATGGAGGGGGACACATTCATATTGACACATTTAAATAAGTTTTATTAATCGCCTGGTTTAACACAACCTTTTACAGCCGCCTGTAAGAATGGACGCCATGACCGCTACCATAAGGGAGTCTGAGCTGGTTCATTCTTCCATTTCGTCCTTTTCCAGGTTTTCCGCTTGAGATCTGTCTCTCAGACATGAGCAAAAACAGCTGATGCACGATATATTTACTCCCACAGGGCTACCGATGTGTAAGTTCTTAAAGGCCTCTAGAAAGGCATCGTCGAGCTGTTGAGAGATTTTTCAGAAAAGAAACAGTGTAAGCACCCCCACTGCTTGTTTTTAGATTTATGCAATCCCGGGTCAGTTCCTAACCTCATTACACCCCATCCTCAACCGTCATTTCTTAATCATTCATTTACCTGAGCGACGTCTTTTCCATTCACCATGTCCGCTGGTGACTCCTCCAAGCCATGATCGCCTTCCATCTCTAGGGGTGTCGACAATGAGAGGCCGTCACACTCATTGGGGTGCCTCACGAGGGTTTGGATTTCGGAGTCGGTTTCCTGCGTATCCATCAACGGTTGAGTCAAAGGGCCCTCGTCGGAACTGTTGCTGATGTAGAGCTTTCTCCACAGGTGCTCGGGGCTAAAACAAAGTCCGAAGTTCTCACGGGGGTGGTGAAGGAGTCCATGTTTCCATGATTTCTAAAACATACGTTCTTGGTAAAAGATGGCCTCTTCTGCCTGGAGTTGGGACTTATGAGGTGATGGTGCTGCGCTCAGATTAGCAGAGGGCACTGGAAGGAGTTCTTAGAGGGGTCACACGACCCTCTTCTGGGCGGTTCACCCCATCCCAGAACCTGCCCTATTTTGGTAAAATCTGCTCCCAGGGCGGTCCTATGTGGCCGAAACTCATCGCAATTGGTAGAGGGTGATGGGTGGAGTTCTTGGAGGGGTCACACGAACCACTTCCGGACGGGTCACCCCACCCCCAAATTCCTCCCCGTTGGTTAAATCTCCTCTCGGGGGTGGTCCCCAACAGCTGAAACCCATCCCGATTGGTAGAGGGCGGTGGGAGGAATTCTTAGAGGAGTCACACGAACCACTTCTGGCCCAGCCCCTGAACTGCCCCCCGATTGGTCAGATCTCCTCTCGGGGTAGTCCCCAGCGGCTGAAAACCCTCCTGATTGGTAGAGGAAGGTGGGAGGAGTTGTTAGAGGGGTCACATGACCCACTTCTGGACGGGTCACCCCGCCCTGGAACTCCCCGATTGATCAAATCTCCTCTTTAGGGTTTGATTGACGGTAGGGCCTCGGCTGCTATCTCAAGCCTTCTCTATTACTAGAAGAGAACCGGTCTGAGACAGATCTCGCTCCAACAGCTTCTGTGATAAAGGCAGAAGATGCACACACAAAAAGATTAGCTTCTCAGCAATGTCCTTGTCGTCTTTAATTGTTCTCTTGAATCCACCCATTCTTTCACAAGCTTCTGATCTCCTTAAAGTGTTTTTTAATGTTTGTCTATATCCCTTCATTTACTTGCTCTTCACAAGCCATCTTAGCACTTCTACTTTCCCACTTACATGCTACCTGCTGTAATTTAGGCTTCTGTTTACTCCCCACCCTGCCTCTTTTAAAGAATTTATTTAGCTCAAATAACCTCTTGGCTCTTGCTATTATTAGTGGCCTTGCTGGTTAGGAGCTCGCTTCACTACAAAGCCAATGTAAAGAGCTCAAACTCCCCCTTCCTAAGCAAGAGCTGGCCCCGCACAGTTTGTCCTCTGCAGTGACTGCGGAGGCGTGGGGGGAGAAGAGTCTCTTGTTAAAGGGAGCTGGGGAGTTTTCTGGCAGCCAGGGTCACATGCTGGGAGAGCCCAGGAGCTGCAGCCAGAGTGAAGGAAATTCTGGCTGCAGCAGCCTTATTTCTCTCTTGCTCTGTGGATTGGGGCTGTGAAAAGTGACACTGGGTCTGCTTGTGGCCTGCAGTTCAGCCTGCGACTCTCCGCCAACCCCTGCCCACCCTTCTTGGGCTGACTGCAGCCTCTACAGGTATTTAAGCACCAGGCCCAGGATAGCCTGCTCAGCACCTGGCAGGGTTCTGCCTAGTGAGCAGCTGGCAGGGTCAGCGTCTGACAGAACTAATGCCCGTGATGCGGGGGAGGGGTTGGATTGCACACTCCAGCCCTGGGATGTGTTTCCTCAGCACCTGGCTCTGTTTCCTCAACTCTGGTGCAGCCCTTTGGGGCATGATCAGCTGTTGAAGGCAGGGAGGCTCAGAGCTAGAATTTCGTATCCCCATAAGCATGGCTGGGGCTGGGGAGGCGGCGGGGGTTGGGGTGGTGGTCAGCTGCTCCGTGCGTGCAGGGGCTCTTGGAGCTGCCACTTGCAGGGGGCTGGCAGCAATCCTTGGGCGAGATGGTCAGTGCTGGGTCTGCAACACGACTTCCTGGCATATGCCAGGCTGGGTTCTGCAGAGTTAGCACCAAATGAGACTCAGAGCAACCCCCAGCCTCGCCCTTGGCTGGGGCTGCTCAGAGTCCCTGCTGCCGGCACCGCAGCTGGTGAGGGAGTTGGGGGAAAAGTCTCCTCCATCAGAAGTTGTTTCCCTCCCTCTTGTGGAGTCCACTCCGTCTCTGCTTGTCACTGCCCCCTGCCTGCCAGGAATGACTCACTTCAGACTCCCAGATCCTGCTGACCAGCCATGGCTCCTGCCTGGGCCAGGATGGGAACACCCCACGGGGCAGGGAGTTTCAAACTATGGCCTGGGAGAGGATACCCCAGCACCAGCCCCGAGGGCTTTCTCCCTGCTCCTACACTCTGCAGGTCACTTCAACTGGGTTCTGGCTCCCAGCCACTGTGTGATGTGGCTGCTGCCCTCTGCCCCTAGAACTCCTCCCCGATTCTCCCCCCCCCTCCCAGCACAGAAATACCCCTCAGCCGTGACTTACAGCAGGGCGGGCGTTCCAAGCCTCCTGCTCTTCTCTNCGCCGGCACCGCAGCTGGTGAGGGAGTCAGGGGAAAAGTCTCCTCCAGCAGCCGGGTCTCCCATCAGAAGTTGTTTCTCTCCCTCTTGTGGAGTCCACCCCGTCTCTGCTTGTCACTGCCCCCTGCCTGCCAGGAACGACTCACTTCTGACTCCCAGATCCTGCTGACCAGCCATGGCTCCTGCCTGGGCCCGGATGGGAACACCCCACGGGGCAGGGAGTTTCAAACTATGGCCTGGGAGAGGATACCCCAGAACCAGCCCCGAGGGCTTTCTCCCTGCTCCTACACTCTGCAGGTCACTCCAACTGGGTTCTGGCTCCCAGCCACCGTGCGATGTGGCTGCTGCCCCCTGCCCCTAGAATCCCTCCCCGCTTTCCCCCCGCCCCTCCTCCCAGCACAGCAATACCTCTCAGCCGTGACTTACAGCAGGGCGGGCGTTCCAAGCCTCCTGCTCTTCTCTGGCTTCAATTGTCCATCATGTATCCTAGGGGAGGCAGGCGGGCCTGGTTATTTAACAGCATGCAGGGCACCAGCCACCGCTTGTATTTCTGTCCTTCAAGCTGCTCCCCGCCCCCAATCCATCCGGGCAAAGGAGGGGAAGGAGCTGGGTGGAGAGTCAGTCCCCAAGATTACTGGGATCATTTTGCCTTTGGCCTCATGCCCCACAAAGGCCAGGAGAGGTGTTGTGCACACAAGCCCCACTGGGCGCTGGCGGGAAGCACAGTGTGGCAGAGCTGCTACCCTGGCTCTTTGCCTGCATGGCTGGTGGTAACTGGGGTGGGCAGGGCTGGGGCTTCCTGTGAATCTCTGCCCTCCCTGTACAGGCTGCAGGGGAACCTGGCTGGGGCCAGTGCTCCGGAGGAGCGGGGGTGGGGGAAGGGAAGGGAACCAGGGTGAGACCTTTGGGAGGCAGGATTTCTTCCTCTGGCCTGCTCCTGCTGCAGGTGCTGGGCTTGCCCAGGGCCAGGACAGAGGAGACCCTCTGGCTGCAGAGCCCTCCCGCATCTGGCTGCAAGGAGCCTTGGTTCCCCCTTTGTCCCAGGGAGGTTGGGGGGGGGGGGGGGGGGGGGGGGGGGGTTTGGGGGTGGGGGGGGGGGGCCCCCCCCCCCCCCCCCCCCCCCGGCTGGCAGTGTCCATGTGGCACTGGGCCCCGGACTCATGGAGCAGGGAGGGATAATAGGAAGAAGAGCTCTAGTCCTTTTCTTACCTATCAGCTGCTGGGCAGCTGCTGCTCTCAGGGCAGCCTTCTTGCTCGGCCTCCCTGGGCAGTCCTGGAGCTGGGAAGCCAAGAACCCAGTTAGTCCCAAGTCACACATCCTCCCCGGGCTGAGGGGAGCTGCCTGCTATGGAGATGAGGAACCCCTGGCTGTCAGAGCCCTCTCCCCCTTGACTCCTTTCATGGGACAGAGCTGACTTGTAGGGGAGCCATCCTCAAGGGCGGGGGATGGGGCTGAGTCAGTTAGGGGGCTCCCTGGAGCAGGGAAACCCCTCTGTGCCTAGGTCCTCCCACCCCCCTGTCCTGCAGGGCCCACGCCCCAGAGCTCACTCACCAGGGTCCTGCGGGCTTCGCTCAGGAAGGTGGGGATGGCGGGGGCCGCCCCCTCGGCCAGCTGGCTCCGCACGAGTGTGCGCAGGGGCTGGTAGCTGAGGAAGGGTGCGCAGCGCAGCAATGCCACCCTGCACACCTGCCAGAGAGGGCGAGATGGGAGCTGGGTGAGTCTCCCCGAGCGCAACGGGCTGCCAACTTGCGGGCTCTGCGTGGCTTGGGGAGACTCCGCTGTGCCGGAGCAGCAAGGAGCCACCTCTCTGCAGAACCTCCTCTGGCCTGATGGTTGTTCCCCAGGCCCCCACAGCCCCCATCTCCAGCTTGGCTGGGTTGAGCGGAGCCAGGCCCAAGTGCTGGGGCCGGGGAGGGACACTCCTGGAACAGGGAAGGGGCCATTCCCTGTGGGTCCCTGTCGGGCCGTTAACAGCACTGCCCGGTGACCAACGTACTTGGCCTCTCCTCAATCCCAGGCACTATTGGGGGCTGCTACTCGGGGGGGGGGGCGTGGATTGCTGCAGGAGGCTGGTCATTCCCAGACAGGAGCTAGCACACAAGTGAGGGCAGGGCAGCAGCAATGGAGAGCCAGCCGGCCTCAGTGACCTGCCGTTCCCTGAGGCCCTGCTTGGGTCTGGTCACTTGCTAGGGTCCACAGTTAGACCTGGGCCTGGCCACTAAACAGGGCAGGCTGTAAAATGGAGCCAAAGCCGCGGAGAGTCTGGCTGGGCAGGGAGGCTGGAGGTGCTTGTGGGGAATGGAGGAGGAGAAGGAAACCCCACAGATCTACCCCACAGCTACACTCTGAGGGCTGGCAGAGCTCTGTGTGGGGTGGTGGAGGGCTGGACTAGCAGGGGGGTCCCTGTCCTGGGTGCCACAGGTCAGCACTGAGGAGATCTGGGGCTTGGAGGGCGGAGTTTGCACCACCCTTGCCATGTTGTTATAATGCCCCCAGCCACCCCTGCCCCTATGAGCCCACAGCTGCACTCACCTGGGCCACCTGGGGGTCCCCGTCCTGTAGGTGGATGAGCAGCGTCCCCATGCTCTTCTCCACCTCAGCCCTAAAGAGGGACGACTTCTTGCAAACAAATTTGCTGAGGTGGCCAAAGAGCTCCATGGAGGCCTGCCTCAGGCCGCTGTTCTCCTGCAGACAGGGGGAGCAGGGTGGTTAGGGGGGACAGGCTCAGGTCCTCACATGCTTTGGGAATCAGCCTGGCAGCTGCAGAGCCCGGAGAGGTTTCAGCTAGTTCAAATGACAGGGCAATTCTCGGCAAACTCCCCTCCTTCCTGCTGGGCCCCAGGGCTGCCGAACAATTGTGGGCCCAAGAATGATTCTATCCCTGCCTCCCCTGGCAGAGGAGCTGAGCTGCCCCACAAGTCCAGGAACATGCCTGCATCAGACACTGAGCCCCCTCCGCGTGAGGGCAGGTCCTGAGCATCTACCCCTGTGGGGTGCCCTATAGCACCATGGGGCCTGCCCTGCTTGGTACTTACATGCTCAAAAAATGTTCTAGCCTGCAGGGCCAGCGGGACGGCGACGTGCACCTTCAGAGGCGCCTTGGGGTCCCGCAGCATCCAGCAGAGCCCTTCCATGGCTTCCAGAACGGTGCGGGGGTCGCAGCATTCGCACACGGCGCGGACAAAGCTCCCCAGCATCTGGTCTCGTTTCTTCCTGACCTGCAGAGAAGGGGTTGGACGCCGCTCGGTGAGCAACGCTCTGTCAGCCTGAGTGTAACCACAGTCCGGGCAAGTCAGCCTACAGCCCAGTCTGCTCCACAGGAGCCATGGGCTGGGGAGAAGGGGATCCAGGAGCTTCCTACCCAGCCCGCTCTGCCTAGTATCCTGCCATTCCAGACCCACCTTGTCCGGGAACTCGGTCACTGCGTTCCTGAGGCCGTGCAGCGCTCTGCCTCGAATGTGGACATTGCTGTCCTCTGACCGCTGCAGCATGGCCTTCACAACCTGCTTCCGCATCGCCTTGGGCTCATTGTCCATCAGCAGGGGGCTGCCGAGGAACTAAAGGGACCGAAAGGAGCTGTCAGAGAGGGCTGGGCGAGGCCAGTGGGTCCTAGCCCGCCCGGAGCAAGGGGAAGGGAGTATGATCAGGGGCCAGGAGGTGACTTAGATCCGTACCAACTGCTGTTCACGAGAGGCTGGCTTCAGCTGAGCTTAACAGGAGGGACACGAGCAGGGCAGACAGAGCGCTCCCTCTGGTTCCAGTGGGGTGCTCCCAAACCCCACCACAGAGCCCCCAGCAGAGGGATTAAGTTACAAGCAATACTCCACCAGGACCATCTCTCATTGGCTGACCAGCTATTGGCCCCCTGTTCCATCAGCTTCTGGGCCTGGTTAACCCTCCCCCCAGCCCCCCAGGCTCACCCCTGCCAACAGTACAGTGCAGGTCATGCGTTCGCCCTCCTGGCTGGCCTGGAGGCTGGGAAGGAGGAGCCACGGGATGCTCTTCAGGGCCTGCTTTGGGTGGCTCACCATGGCCCTGGGAGAGAACAAGAGCTCGTGTTTACGTGTGCATGACAACCCTGCACATGCCGGAATCTGGCCTGGTCCCGGCCACCCCCTCCCATCTCTGCCCCACTGGGCTCCAGAGCGAGAACGTGACTCCTCCAGCCGCTGCCAGCCTCGCTCCTGGTCCATTAGCTCCACAGCTGGCTGACTGCCCCTGAGGTGCAGCACCCGCGCCAGGGCCTGCACGGCCATGCTGGGAAGAGACGGAGGCAGGAGATGGTGAGGCGGGGATGCCTGCTCTCTGGACGGGGTGGGGGGGCAGGACTCCCTTGCTGCAGCCCTGAAGGGATCAGGGTGAGAATAGAAACTGCTCCACTTTGCCTTTGGAGGCGGCCGGGGGGAGTGTCTGGAGATGTGACCTACACTCTCCTCCAAAGATGTGAAAATTGCCCTCCTCCACCCCCCAGGAAACTGAACCTGGGGAGAAAAGAACATGCAGTGCCCCCCTGAACACCCTGCTGCCCTGAGCCCTGCCCCCATGAGCTGCCCACTCTGAGGAGCTCTCTGTCTCCATGAGTATCTGGGGGCAGCTCTGCCTGCTCCTAAGCACGAGAAGCCTGGCTGATTTGAACCCTTGGTCCCCCGAAGGTGTCGGGGGTCCCTGGACAACGAGGGTCCAAGCAGGAAGCTTCCCCCGCCTAGGGGCTAGCACAGACACTGCATTGGTGCTGGGATCCATCAGCCCCACATGTTACCTGCGGGGACTGGCGTCACTGGGCAGGTCCTGCTGGGTTCCCGAGAGGTGCCGTGCCGGGGAGCAGGCGATGGCGAGGAAGCAAGAGGTGAACAGGTCGTCCTCGAGTCCCTCCAGCGTGTCCGCTTGCCCCAGGGCCCCGACCAGCTTCCACAGGCCGCGTGTGGTCTGCAAGGGAACAAGATACAGTCAGAAGGCCGTGGCCGTGTGCAGAATGCAGCCGGGAAAGAGGGCTGAATGCCAGCGCTGGGAACTTACCGCCGGGGGCAGCCGGGCTGGCTGGTGCCAGCTCCTGTCCTGGGTCTGTCCAGCGTTAGCCCGGCCCTTCTCCGGGCTGTCATAGAGCAGGATGTGCAGTACCTCCCTGGTCAGCGTGGGGTCTGCACCTAGGAATCTCCAGATGGCCTTGGCCTGGCTGTGACGGACAGAGGGACGGCAGGAAAGGAATTAACATGGGGGACGGGCCCAGTTTGTACACACTGGGGATGATGCCCTCCGAGGGGTGACAGGCCAGAAGCAGCAGGTTGAGCCCACTGGTGGCTGACCTCAAGGCCTTTCAGGCACTGGCCAGTCCTAAGGGGTTCATACCCTCCTGCCTGGGCACTGCCGGGGGTGCTGTGTCACAGCAAGGGATGGGCGGAGCTGGCCAGACTCACTTCTCCCAGCTGGGGGCCTCTCCCTCCCTCCCTCGCTGCCTTCTCCTGATGGGAACCAGAGGGGCTGGGGTTAGAGCTCCCATGGGGGAAAGCAGTGACTCCAGGCTCAGGGGTGGGGGCTGGTGTGAGGAGGTGCCCACCCTTGCGGGGGGCTAGGGCTAGGTGCTGGGCTGGATCTCCTGAGCTGGGGGGGGCACAGAGTGGGGGCTGTGGGCAAGGAGAGCAGGAGCTCCTTCCCCATGGGACAGGGGGTGGGGAGTTCAGGAGGAACAAGGCTCCAGTTCTGGCCACGCCATGGCTCTGGGATGCGGGGGTTGGAGAAGGCTGTAAAATGGGCGCTGTGCTTGTCGGCTCTGGGCAGGATGCAGGGAAGGCGCTGCTGGCCCGGGGGAACCTGGCAGGCTGGTGAATGGGAGAAAACCAGCCTCTAGGGGTGGGATGAGGCGTCTAAAAGCGTGTGGTAATGGGGAAGATACCAGGCTGGGATTCCGGCGGGGAGAGGCCATTTCCCAGCTGGGGGGAGGGGGTGCCCTTGCGGGGACATGCTCAGTGTAGGGGCGTCTGTGGGGGTGATGCAGTTAGGCTGGCCCCTCTCCAGCCTCAGCCTGGAGGGATGCTCTGCTGGGAGCGGGGTGCTATGCTGACAGAGGGGGTGACCCTGCTCACATGGGGTCTCTCCTGGTCTGTGTTGTGACGGGGGGCCCCTGGAAGACTGTTCTGGCCTCCAACCAGCCAAGCCATTGCACAGCCGAACTGGGAGGGGGTGGACTGGTTAGCACAGAACTAAGTGTGGGAGGGTGACAGCTGTGTTAGGAATAGCTCAGCTGCGGGAGCCCTGAGCCGGAGGTCCCAGAGCACACGGAGCCCTCCAAGGGATAGGGAGGTGAATGGTGACAGCATCCCTGGGCAGGGCTGTTCCCTGGGGGCCTGTGTGCAAGGGGAGGGTATGTGCTGCGTGTAACCAGGGTGCTGTGGAGTGACCCCATTAAGGGGGGGCTCAGAGGCTGGAGGGGGGTGTCCTTTCCCCGGGGCCGGCGCTCACCGCTCGTAAGGCCAGGGCATCTGCAGGAGGATGCTGACCGCAGCCTTGGTGTGCTGTCTGGCCAGCAGGTGTAGGATGTCTCTCGTCCTGTCATTCAGCCGCCCTCCCTCCCCCCGGGGTGGGCTCAGTGTGGAGGAAAGAGCCGCCTGCAGATCCTGCATCTGCGGAGGCAAAGCAGGGGCTGAGACCCTACCCCCGCTGTGGGTGTCTGGCAGGCAAGGGCCAGGCGGAGCTGGGCAGGCTCAGAAACAAGTCAGTGGTCACATGGCCCGGCGGAGGCCATGGATAAACTCTCCTAGCGAGTGACTGAGCCGAGGGGGGTTTGGTACCTTGAAACCCCCACCCCTGATCCCGCTCTGTAGCACTAAGGGTTCCAATCCCGCTGCCCAGTGACACCCCACCCCCCCGGATATCCTGGCTGTACCTCCCCTTGTGACAGCACGCCTGAGCTGCTTCAGCACCAGAGTGGGATCTAAGCACCCGGGATGCATTTCCATCCTCTACCTCAATCCGTGTCCACTGGGCAAAAAGTCAGTGGACACAGTGGACCCCACTGTGGGCTCTGTTCCCCCAGCTGCGGGATGAGTCTAGAGACAGGGCACATTTCCCAGGGAGTGAGCCGGGCAAGCCAGACTCCTGGGATCAAAGCCTGCAAACGATTACAGGGCCGTGCCCAGCGGCCGCCCTACAGACAGGGGATGGATGGGTCCCATTGATCAATGATGGTGAGAAGGGACGGCTCCCCTCCACATCCTCCCTCGTGCCCCAGGAATTCTAGGCATGGGGAAAGATGGAGCTGCCCGAGATGTCCAATGCCCAGGGGCCATTACTTGGCCCTGCAGCTCTGATTGTTTCTCTCTCAGCACCGCCTCCATGGCGCCGGCCAGCTGGTCAGCACGTTCCCCCTTCTCCAGCAGCCCCACCAGCAGGGTCAGGGTGAAGGTGAAGGTCATGAGGTCACGTGACAGCAGGTGCTTCGTGATGAGCTGCAGGGAAAGGCACAGGCCGAGTGTGAGCAGTGAGCCCCGGCCCGGGGAGGTGGGTTTGCTCTCCAGCCACAGTCTCTTTTACTCACCATAGCGACATGGGCAGGGCTCTTTCTGCAGCTGGCATCCTTCTGCATCTTGCTCAGCACGGTCGCCACCGCCCCTGTCTTGGTGTGCACGACGGCTGCACAAGACACCAGCAGCGCTCAGGCAGAGCTCTCGGGGCCGGATTCTGCCCTCTCCCCGTCCAGGCAGGTCAGAGGTGCCAAAGAGCCAGACTCCGGCCGCAGCTGGGAACGCCCGGCCAGGGTGAGCTCTCAGCTGGCTCCTGGGCCAACTGCCCACCTATCACCCTGCTGTAGATGGTGTGTTGGGGCTGGGGTGGGATCAGGGGAGGTCCCAGATGGTCCCAGGCCCCTGGTGAAGGGCAGATGCCAGGTCAGCCTGGTAGGTACCAACCCACTTCTACTCTGTCCCCCTCTGGTCAGGGATGGGATGAAGGCGCCATGTTCTCTCTCCAGCCCTGCTCGCTAGGTAACAGCCGGGGCTGTGAGGGCTAAGAAGTGGCGACTACTTCCGCTCCATCTTACCTTTGCAAGGCGTAAAGAGCCAGTAGAGAGCCTGAGATGCCCAGTATCTGGTCGCCTCCTGAACATCGAAGGCCTGGCTTGTCAGCAGCCCTGCCACGTAGCCCTGCTCTGCCATGGGTTTCAGGTCCTAACGGGCCAGCAAACAGAAAATCAGGGCATGGGTTGGGGCGAGCCCAGCTCTGTATCACCCTCCGCCCCCGTGAGTGATGTTGGGGGCAGCAGGGTCTGTGCTGCTCACCTCGGTGATGGCTTTGAAATGATAGTACATGAAGAGCCGGGCGCTGGCTCTCACGGCTCGGCTCCTCTCCTGGGCCTGGGGAGAGCAGATCCACGGCTGCAAGTGCTGGGGAGCAGGGAGAAAGCCGTGTGAGCGGCAGCAATGCCAGGGCGAACCCCAGAACGTGCTTCCCACCCCAGCAGGGAGGACATGGAGCATTTAACCCCTTCTCCTCCGCTTCCGGACACTGGAACTCAGCGCTCCTCTCCTGCCTGGGGGGCGTTGGGACAGGTCTGAGGGTCTTGGGCTCAGCGCTTTGAGGGTTCTCCCCATTGATCCTGTGGGGTCTCGGGGCTGTTTCCTTCAGGGGCACAGGGGCGCCAGCCAAAATTTAGGAGGCCAAAGTGACCCCTGGAACAGTACTAGGATTGTCTTGCTGGATCCCAGGGTCGGGTGTATGCCCCGTGGGGCCTGGCTAGTTCACAGCAGCTGGGAGGCCTGCTCAGCCCCCTCGGGATCAACTGGAGCCTTCCCTCTTGTGGTTCGACTAGAACCTGAACAGCCGGCCCAGCCCCAGATGGCCAGTGCGAATGGGCCCCTCCCCCCTTGCTATCATACCAGAAACAGACGCAGTAGCATGGTGGGGGTCAGGTGCTGCTCCAGGAACGTCTGCAGCACAAGATCCAGGCCCTCCCAGGCAGTTGTTGGAGAGACTGGAGCAGAGAGAAGCAGGGAAGTAAATAGCAAGGGAGGTGGGGTGCATGAGGCAGGGGGACGAGTGGATCCCCCATCTGGAGCCAGGTGCTGTTGGTAGTCGGAGTCCCTTTACCCAGGTGATACTGATCCCCCTGCACATAGACATGGGTCTCACCTGGACCTCGAGCTGCCCTTCCCCAAAGAATCCTTCCTCCCACCTGGGCTCCCCAACACATGTACTGAGCGGGGCTCTGGAGGGAAGGCCTCCTCCCTCTCCCTCTGGAGGGGCCCCAACTGCTCCCCAACACCCTGCTGGCTCGCCAAGGGCTGAGCTGTTCATCCCCGCTCCAGCCAATCTCTGTTTCTGTGGCAGGGCGAGTCGTGGCCTGGCCGTGTGGCTGTCCCGAATCCATGCTTTGCTCCCTCTGCACCAAATGCTATTTAATGCTCTGGGCCAGATCCTCAGCGGGTGTAAACTGGGGGTAGGTTCTAGCTCCCTGTGCCAAGAAGCCAGGGTAATTCTGTACAGTCTCACAGACACTCACCTCTACAGCTGTCCTCCCTGCCAACCCCTGTCATGTTATTGACTTGAACTGGGACCATATAGAACATGGTTGCAACCAAGGTCCTGTAGTGGCACCACATCTTGTATAAAGGGGGTCAAATGAGGTGTCTAAGACAAGGTTATGGGTTGCTGGCTATGATTATGCTGTCTATATGTGTGTATCAATTTTGTAGTTGAAGTTATGAATATTGGCTTTATACTGTCTGTATTTCAAACTTATGCTATGCTTTTGGGTGACATCCCAGACAAGTTGGTGTTAGCTCTGCCTAGCCTGCTTGATGGCCCATTAAGGACCATCAGTTATACAACTGACCCATTGAGAGAAGGCAGATATGCCTTGTGACTCAGCAAAGTATGCCGGGACTTGCCCATGTGACTCCAGACTCCATTTTGCTGTAATTTTCCACAGTAGGAACAAAGAGATGTTCTTACAGCTGGAAAAGACTATAAAAGGCTGATGCCTCATCTCCATCTTGTCTTCAATCCTGCTTCTTACCTCTGGAGGGACTTTGCTACAAACTGAAGCTCTGAACAAAGGACTGACTGACCCATCCCAGCTGTGGATGTACTCCAGAGACTTGATTTGAACCTGTCACTGCTACAAGCCTGAACCAAGACTTTGCCATTACTGTATGTAATTGATTCCATTTAATCAATTCTAGCTCTCATCTATATCTTTTTCCTTTTATGAATAAACCTTTAGTTTTTAGATTCTAAAGGATTGGCAACAGCGTGATTTGTGGGTAAGATCTGATTTATATATTGACCTGGGTCTGGGGCTTGGTCCTTTATGATCAGGAGAACCTTTTTTCTTTTACTGGGGTATTGGTTTTCATAACCATTCGTCCCCATAACGAGTGGCACTGGTGGTGATACTGGGAAACTGGAGTGTCTGAGGGAATTGTGTGTGTGACTTGTGGTTAGCCAGTGGGGTGAGACCAAAGTCCTCTTTGTCTGGCTGGTTTGGTGCCTTAGAGGTGGAAAACCCCCAGCCTTGGGCTGTAACTGCCCCGTTTTAAGCAATTTGTCCTGAATTGGCACTCTCAGTTGGGTCACGCCAGAGCCAGTGTCGTTACAACCCCACTGCAAAGTTAACTGCGTAGCCACTTGTCACCAGCCCTTTGGAAAATAAACCGAGGGGCTGGATTTGGCTGGACACACAGCTCTCTGCATCGGGCCGGGCGGGGTCCAGCTACTCAGCAGGGGGGTGGCTGAGTTTCCCAGGCAAGGAGGCAGGTGGAAGCTGCAGCTTTGTCCATGCTTCACTAACCTCTGCCCAGATAGCGGAGCTTTCTGCCACCTCAGTCCCTCTCAGCTTCGCCAGGGCTGGGCGCTGAATCATGGCGCTGGCAATACACGTGCTGCTGGTCTCAGCCGCTTGTTCCTTAGAGAGGCGAGGCTCGTATTTCCTGATGGGAAGTGTCGGGGACTCGAACCCCAACAGCGAAGTTCGTTGTCTGACCGCAGAGAGACAGGCAACACCAGCAAGGTCCGATAAAAAAAGTTCTTTATTGACAAGTGCACGCGCCAGTAAAGAACTGCTCGTATCCGAAGAGAACCAGCAGCACTTTTACAACTAAGTATAGGTTATATACACAGTTCCGTCGCGTCACAAATTATTCATTTCACACAACCCATATCCCACCCCCCTTTGGTTAGTAACAAACCCTAATAACAAAGCACATCTGTCTTTCTTTATAATGTAAGCAAGTTGATGCCCCAGCAACTTTCTTATCAGCAAGGTTGCCAAGTAACAGACACTGGAAGACAAGAGTTAACGCAGCTGGTAACTTGAGGAATGCACCTCCCTTTCTTATCTCACTTTTTCCCAGGGCTTTTATGAAACATGCTTCTTGAAACCTCTATCAACCTGACTAAAGTCAAGTTGGCATAACTGTTATTTGTGCTACATCTTTATTCAGGCCTAANCGTGCTGATGGTCTCAGCTGCCTGTTCCTTAGAGAGGCGAGGCTCGAATTTCCTGATGGGAAGGAAGGGAGCAGACGGGGCCATTAGAACGGAGACAGGTCCCGGCATGAGTCAGGTTGGGTTTGATGGCACGAGGGACAGCTCCCTCCCTAAGCAGCAGAGCTCCATGGGGCATCTCCAGCAGAGCCACCGCCTAGGGAATGGTCCTGTCTGGAGATGCCTATGCCCCCTGGGCCCAGCAGGGGCTCTGCTGGGGAAGCTGCTCTCTGGGAATGGTCCTGGACCCTGATCCGTGGCTGCACCCATTCACAGCACTTCATGCTGACGGGAGGGGCTCCCTCTTACCAGGCAATATGCAGAGATAAAGTGACCCAGAGGCCGAGGAGGATATGGCCCGTTAGTGAGCCACCAGGGAGGAGCATCCTCCGGTTCTTCTTGCAGCTCATCCCTCCCCCACTTCCTCTCCCTCCATCTGCCCCTCCCCGGCTGCTGGGCTCTGCAGGTGAGTCAGGCCCCATGGACGTACCCTAAGTATGAGACGGCCAACAGGGCGTGCTGGTGATCGGGGCTCTGCAGCCGGGCCCGGTCCTTGCCTCTGAGCATCTCCTGCAGCACAAAGCAGAGAGTCAAAGGCAAAAGAATTTGGGGGAGCCCGGTTCCTCAGCAAGACGTGGAATCTCCAAACGCTGTTTGACGCCCCTCCCCGACCCTCAGCCCCAGCGTGCCGTGCACTGGGGCACGGAGCTGGAAGATGGCCTGGGAGCGGCCACGTGGTCAGAATGCAGGGGACAGTCACGAGCCCCTGTTTCGCCATTCCTGATGCACATCTGGAAACTTCAGCATCTGCCACGGAGCAGGGAAGGGGGATCTGGGCAGAGGCAATTTTGTGACGGGGAGCATTAGAGTCCCGAACAGCTGAGGTGTGACGTTATTGACATGAACTGGAACTGTATAGATCATTGTTGCAACCAAAGTCCTGTAGTGGCACCAAATCTTGTATAAAGGGGGTCGAATAGGGTGTCTAAGACAAGGTTATGGTTTGCTGGTTATGGTTATGCTATCTGTATATGTGTATCATTTTTGTAGTTGAAGTTATGAATATTGGCTCTGTACTGTCTGTATTTCAAACTTCTGCTATGCTTCTGGGTGACACCGCAGACAAGTTGGTGTCACCTCTGCCTAGCCTGCTTGATGGCCCATTAAGGACCATCAGCTATACAACTGACCCATTGAGAGAAGGCAGATACGCCTTGTGACTCAGCAAAGTATGCAGGAACTTGCCCATGTGACTCCAGACTCCATTTTGCTGTAATTTTCCACAGTAAGAACAAAGAGGTGTTCTTACACCTGGAAAAGCCTATAAAAGGCTGATGCCTCTCCTCCATCGTGTCTTCAATCCTGCTTCTTACCTCTGGAGGGACTTTGCTACAAACGGAAGCTCTACACAAAGGACTGACTGACCCATCCCAGCTGTGGATGTACTCCAGAGACTTGATTTGAACCTGCACTTTATTCTGTCACTGCTACAAGACTAAACCAAGAACTTTGCCATTACTGTATGTAATTGATTCCATTTAACCAATTCTAGCTCTCATCTGTATCTTTTTCCTTTTATGAATAAACCTTTAGATTTCAGATTCTAAAGGATTTGCAACAGCGTGATTTGTGGGTAAGATCTGATTTGTATATTGACCTGGGTCTGTGGCTTGGTCCTTTCGGATCGGGAGAACCTTTTTTCTTTTAGTGGGGCATTGGTTTTCATAACCATTTGTCCCCATAACGAGTGGCACTGGTGGTGATAGTGGGAAACTGGCGTGTCTAAGTCGGGAATTGCTTGTGTGACTTGTGGTTAGCAAGTGGGGTAAAACCAAAGTCTTCTCTGTTTGGCTGGTTTGGTTTGCCTTGGTGTGCATAGAAACCCCAGCCCTGGGCTGTAACTGCCCTGCTTTAAGCAATTTGTCCTGAATTGGCACTCTCAGTTGGGTCCCGCCAGCACCAGCATCATTACGAGGTCAAATATTTTCCTGCAAACCTAGGGAGAGCTGCGCCTGTTAGCTCCTCAGGATCATGTCCTGGAGTGAAAACCCTTGGAGTTAATCCCCAGGGCACTTTCTTGGTGCCGGGCAGATCCCTCAGAAGTGGGATGGGGAATCGTCCCAGGTGTAAGCAGCATGAATCCGCTAATGGAAAATAGTGTCATTTAATTCCTTGGGCTGGAATCGCACCAGAAGAATCTGGCATCAGCACTGGGTTGGCCGTGCACAATGTAGAGCCCTGGGCACCCGGTCGCAAACACAGCACATGGCCTTCAATGCCAGATACTCTGGCATATGCATCTGACCTAGGGACCCCACCCAGGACCGCAGCGTGCTCACTCACCAGCAGGGGGGACAGCATGGTGTATGTGCCCTGGCTCGCCAAGGGAATCCTTCTCTCTTGGGTGACAGCTTCACCCACCAGCACGAGGCTTCTCAGAAAAGCAGATCTCACCAGTGGGTCCTGGGCTCACAGGCAGGAGGGGGAGAGAACAATGAGGAAACAGCCACAGGCAATAGAGAGCTGAGACACAAGGCTACAGGGCAAGTCTCTACAAGGGAGCTGCTGTCCTAGGCTGGATTGCCCTCCCGCCCTAAGGGAAAGGACCTGGCTTGCCGAGTGGAACATCTTTGCATTCCCTAGGGGAACATCTCTGGAGATGGATGCAAGGAATGGGCTGATTTCCAGAGGTGCTGAGNTCCTGTTAACTCCTCAAGATCATGTCCCAGAGTGAAAACCCTTGGAGTTAATCCCCAGGGCACTTTCTGGGTGCCGGGCAGATCCCTCAGAAGTGGGATGGGGAATCGTCCCAAGTGTAAGCAGCATGAATCCGCTAATGGAAAATAGTGTCATTTAATTCCTTGGGCTGGAATCGCACCAGAAGAATCTGGCATCAGCACTGGGTTTGCTGTGCACAATGTAGAGCCCTGGGCACCTGGTCGCAAACACAGCACATGGCCTTCAACGCCGGATACTCTGGCATGTGCATCTGACCTAGGGACCCCTCCCAGGAACGCAGCCTGCTCACTCACCAGCAGGGGGGACAGCACGGTGTATGTGCCCTGGCTCGCCAAGGGAATCCTTCTCTCTTGGGTGACAGCTTCACCCACCAGCACAAGGCTTCTCAGAAAAGCAGATCTCACCAGTGGGTCCTGGGCTCACAGGCAGGAGGGGGAGAGAACAATGAGGAAACAGCCACAGGCAATAGAGAGCTGAGACACAAGGCTACAGGGCAAGTCTCTACAAGGGAGCTGCTGTCCTACGCTGGATTGCCCTCCCGCCCTAAGGGAAAGGACCTGGCTTGCCGAGTGGAACATCTTTGCATTCCCTAGGGGAACATCTCTGGAGATGGATGCAAGGAATGGGCTGATTTCCAGAGGTGCTGAGCACTTGCAGTTCCCAGAGCTGTCAATGGGCCCTGGGGCTGCTCAGCTCCCCTGACAATCAGGTTGTAATTGTCTGATCTGGGACAGGAATCTGCTGCTCTCTGGAGTTGGCTGGGCTCTCCCTACCAAGGCGTCCGTTCTCCAAGGAGAACATTCACTTAAACCAAACTATCATCCCCTCTCCTTCGCGCTGGGACGCGCATATGGGCATCGTAACCAGCGTAGGCCTGAACGTCAGCCTCAAACCTCCAATGGCAAGAAAACAACCTAGAGTTATCTCAAAAATCCCCCTTCAGCACCAGAGCCTGTCAACCGGGCTAGGGGCCTGAATCCCTCCGTGCGCCTTTTGTGCCCAGCTACACCATCGACTGCAGTGTGTGGGGAACCAGGCCCTAAATCTTGATCTTCTGATCCCTGAGTTCAGCACAAGCCTAGAGGTTCCAAACAGGGTACAGTCGTCTCTGGGACAATAGCACCAAGTGATGCTCAGTTACACTCTAACAAGGCCCAGATGGGAGTCCTTCCATTAGCTCCCATGGGCCTGGAATCAGAGAAGAAGCTAATGGAGATGGGGGAGTCACAGAGAATGGTGCTGTTCCCATGTCTCCTGTCCCTCCTGGGGCAAAGGCCCAGCCCTCTGAGCTGAGTTTATGCAAAGACATAGCTCTGGGCTGCTGTGCACAGCCCGGGTAGGTGCCGCGTGGGCGGTCAGGGGAGGGCTCTGACTTACGTGTGGGCTCAGAAAATAGTGTTGCCACATGGGAGACAGGATCTTGCAGTCTATGCTCTCTAGGATGAGATCCGTGGGGCCTGAGTGGACCACGTGCCCGTAGGTGAGGAGCAGGAGGCTTCTCAGCTGCTCGATGGAAGCTGGCTCCTGAGAATTGCAAAGGAAAGAGTGAGGAGAAGGGATGGCCTCCAGCTGCTCCTAACTCACAAATGGGGCCAGGGGAGGATTTTTCACCCAGGCGGCTTAGCAACCAAAGGCTACTCTGCTGAGCTGAATTGCCTGGACTCCCAGGCCCCTCCGAGCTCCCCAGGATTGGATGGTTGAGGTGACCCGGCAGCCGAAGGGGATGCACTAGCAGCTGCTTTAATTCAGCCTAGCTCCAGAGATGTCAGTGGGACTAGAGTGGATTGCACTGGCCCAGAGAGTTACTGGGAAGGTGGTGGTGGTGGTGGTGGTGCGGCGGGGAATGTCAGACATGCCAGCCCTGGTGAGTCTGCCAGGAAGGTCTGTGAAATAGCCCAGTTCAGGGGANTGTCAATGGGCCCTGGGGCTGCTCAGCTCCCCTGACAATCAGGTCGTAATTGTCTGATCTGGGACAGGAATCTGCTGCTCTCTGGAGTTGGCTGGGCTCTCCCTACCAAGGCGTCCGTTCTCCAAGGAGAACATTCAGTTAAACCAAACTAGCAGCCCCTCTCCTTTGCGCTGGGACGCGCATATGGGCATCGTAACCAGCGTAGGCCTGAACGTCAGCCTCAAACCTCCAATGGCAAGAAAACAACCTAGAGTTATCTCAAAAATCCCTTTCAGCACCAGAGCCTGTCAACCGGGCTAGGGGCCTGAATCCTTCTGTGCGCCTTTTGTGCCCAGCTACACCATCGACTGCAGTGTGTGGGGAAACAGGCCCTAAATCTTGATCTTCTGATCCCTGAGTGCAGCACAAGCCTAGAGGTACCAAACAGGGTACAGTCGTCTCTGGGACAATAGCACCAAGTGATGCTCAGTTACACTCTACAAGGCCCAGATGGGAGTCCTTCCATTAGCTTCCATGGGCCTGGAATCAGAGACGAAGCTAATGGAGATGAGGGAGTCACAGAGAATGGTGCTGTTCACATGTCTCCTGTCCCTCCTGGGGCAAAGGGCCAGCCCTCTGAGCTGAGTTTATGCAAAGACATAGCTCTGGGCTGCTGTGCACAGCCAGGGTACGTGCCGCGTGGGCGGTCAGGGGAGGGCTCTGACTTACGTGTGGGCTCAGAAAATAGTGTTGCCACATGGAAGACAGGATCTTGCAGTCTATGCTCTCTAGGACGAGATCTGTGGGGCCTGAGTGGACCACGTGCCCGTAGGTGAGGAGCAGGAGGCTTCTCAGCTGCTCGATGGAAGCTGGCTCCTGAGAATTGCAAAGGAAAGAGTGAGGAGAAGGGATGGCCTTCAGCTGCTCCTAACTCACAAATGGGGCCAGGGGAGCATTTTTCACCCAGGCGACTTAGCAACCAAAGGCTACTCTGCTGAGCTGAATTGCCTGGACTCCCAGGCCCTTCCCAGCTCCCCAGGATTGGGTGGTTGAGGTGATCCGGCAGCTGAAGGGGACGCACTAGCAGCTGCTTTAATTCAGCCTAGCTCCAGAGATGTCACTGGGACTACAGTGGATTGCACTGGCCCAGAGAGTTACTGGGAAGGTGGTGGTGGTGGTGCGGGGGGGAATGTCAGACATGCCAGCCCTGGTGAGTCTGCCAGGAAGGTCTGTGAAATAGCCCAGTTCAGGGGAAGACCAAGGGTCTGTTCTGCTGAGAAAGGTGTCAGCTGGAGCTGATGGCATGGCAGTGCCTTTTGGGCCCTCTCTGAGCCTTGTTTATGGGGCTGCGTGGAGCATGTCTGAGCTCCCCAGGAGTTACCCTGGAGAGCTTATACAACAGGACCCACCTATCCCCCTGGATCCACCCCATTGTGCTGTGATTGCAGCTCCATGGAGGAGTAAGGAAAGGGCTCCCTCCACGGAGGCTGAGCCACTGCTTGGAAATTCAGCTCTTTGCTGAACAGGCTTCTGGGAAGCAGGGTCCTCCTTGGCAGGTCCCTTTACCTGCAAAGGCTGGTGAAGGGATGGATGAAAGAGCAGAGATGCTAGGTGGGACCGTACCTCCAGAGAGCCAGCAGCAGAAGGCTGGAGCTGCACCCTGCTGACAAACTCCTCCCTCCCAGTGCTCCAGGATGGCGAAAATCTCACCTAGGTGTTGCCTGGCACACAGCCCAAGCGCTCGGGCGAATCTCTGAGAGACAGAAAGATGGAGGTTGGGAATGCTGAGCAACAAGCCAAGGGGCCAGGATGGGCTCTCAAAGTCATCGTCATGGGCATGGGTATAAGGAAGATCTTTTCAATCCACTGGACCTGGTCCAAGGCAGAACATAGACATGTAGCATCAGGGGATTGACAAGGAATGAGGGATCTCTTGAGAGTGGAGGAGCAAAGACCTCACCTCTCTTTCCTCTTCTTCTCGCAAATCCACCATCTCCACCAGAAGCCATAGCGGGGGCTTGATGCTCTCTGCTGGAAAAAACGTCAGCACGGTGCCCCAGCACTTGTAGAGAAAGCTCTGCAAAAGAGACACCATCATGCTGGATGCATTGAGCACGGCCTGGCATGCACAGAGCCCACTGGGTATAGTTGTCTGCTTCACTGGCCCCAAGCTACCCCTGGGTAGTGACTGCTGTTCTGAACTAGGCACTGAACCCCAATTCCTTCCAGGACACTGACCTTGTCACCGGGCCGCTTATCACTGTGGGCCAGCTGGCGCCTGATACTAGCGATGAAGCAGCCCAGCCAGGTATGGTCCGAGATGAAAAAGAGAAAGTCTTCCAGGAACTGCCAGGGAAAGAAGAGCCAGTTAGAAATGAGAGGGGCCAAGAAACTGGTCCTCTCAATATCTCCAGCCAGGAACCCACCACAGCTGGGAGGGAAGGGAAGGGGAAGAGGGAGTGTGCACTGTCACCCCCCACATCTCTCATAATGCTTGTGAATCCTTATGAGTTGCCCCTGGTGCTTCTCCAATTGTATCTGCTGGGCTCAGCCGCTTCCTCTGTCCCACAATGCAGTGCTGCTGAGGGGCCTCTTAATCCTGCCTCAGCGTGGGGGGGGGGGGG